>CAJUYH010007084.1:0-18420 GCA_910591685.1 Galerucella tenella
AGAGGCTACTACAATCAGAAGAATCCGAATCAGTCATACCAAACTCTTACACGGATATCTGATGTCTTCAGGAAATCGTTCCGTTTGCCATAGCTGTAACGATATTGTGACTGTTAAGCACATACTGACGGACTGCAAATAATTTGCTGCTATATACAAACAACTTGATCTTAGGCCCAACCTCAAGGAAATGCTTCACTGCCCTACCGAAATCAAGAAAGTCTTACAGTTCCTGAAAGCTACCAACCTATACTGTAAAATCTAATTTTAATATTTGTAAAAATTATGTAAATATTTGTATTTATTTTTTCTGTGCCAATGACCAGCGCTGTCGAGGCACGTTAAGCAAAAATAAATAAAAAATATTATTTTCGTATTTAATCATTAAGTAATCAATTTTGAAATTTGAAGGTACTTACTTGTATGAATTCTGCTAGTTTATTGTATATTGCTTCACAAGTTTCTGGAATAAGTTTACTTATTGTGTTTTTTGTAACACGGAACAAAAATTCTAAGCTTTTGAAGGAATCACCTGTAGCTAAATACCGTAACGTCACCTCTAATTTTGTTTTTCCACTAATTGCTTGTCTCATGTTAGATTTTGAAATTTTATTTGTAACACGCAATAAGAGGTATTCAAACTGAAATTCAGTCATTCGCAGTAGGTTTCTAAAATTTTCTGGAAAATTGCTTTTTAGTTCTGTACTAACCAAGTCTGGCGCTCCTAGCATATTTCTTCGCTGTATCCATTCTCTTACCCAAAAACGTCTTTTTTTTCGTTTTCTTGTAATTGTGTCCTGTAAGCACTCCATCTTTTTTGCTAAGATAGTAGCAAAAAACGAACTTAACAGCACAACTTTCAACAACTAGATCATTCATGATCGATGTTTCGTTAGTGACTAAGTCGAAACGCGAGGCGTGAACGGCACGAAACCGTGTGAACGTTTTATAAATTGCAACTTTCGTGAGTGTCACGAACGAAAGTTGACTAGCGTGGTTCACTGTCGTGATTAACGCCTCGTGCGAACGCCCATTAACTTATGCCTCTGTTTTAGTGTAGATCTGGAACTAGTTTTCTCAATATAGTCACAAGATTCCTAGAAAACTTCAGGAAGGTCATCTTTTTCTAAAATATTAATAGTTAGAAATTAATTTAAAAAATGTATTCACACATTTACCAAATCATTAATTTCATTCATTTGCTTGGGTTGACTTCAACAGCCCAGGCACTTGAACTGAATCTTTGTACCACTACCCATGTTATCTACCTACTTCCATTCCAGAAGCTTCATGTCTTCTATATAGGCCACCAATTGAACTGGAGGAATCTTCAGTAGTTGTGATGGTTGTATTATTTCCGTCTGAGTCCGTCTGAGTCCTCCTGAGTTCTCACAGAAGCAGAGTATGTGAGTAGGTGTTTCATCTAGTTCACATTTTCTGCACATAGTTTCATTAACTTGAACATTAACTTGAACTTGAACATGTGCAGATGCTTCCTCAGACTCGGCTACACTTTAAAATGTATCAAAATTTAGTCATAAAATCCAAAGGAATTGGGTAAATTTTTTTTGACTCATTAGGTAAATGATTAAAGTAAAATAATAAACCAGAGAAATGACTGAGACCGCCTCAAAATTGATTGATTTTTGAGTATGATGGAAGTGAGAGAAATAATGTTTTAATTAAGAACCTACTGAGGAGTTCCGCAAGGCGGTGGAATACTGCATGGTCAGGAAACTGCCTCTTCTTATTGGCTGCGATGCCAATGCGCACCTCACTATGTGGGGCAGCACAGGCGTCAATAGCAGGGGAGAGGCTTTGCTTGACTATCTAGGTACCACTGACTTGCAACTACTCAACCGAGGGACGAAACCAACATTCCGAAATAGGATTCGGGCTGAAGTCCTGGATGTGACGCTTGCGTCAAGTAGCGTTGTAAGTATGGTAAGGGACTGGCATGTTAATGATGATCCGTCATTGTCGGATCACAGTTACATTTGTTTCAGTTACAGGGTTGCTGTTGAAAAACAATCAATTAAGTATAGGGACCCCAAGACTACCAACTGGGAACGGTATAAACTGGATCTCGCAAGGGGGCTTGGCGGTTTCCCTAGAAACTTTAGCAATAATGATGAGATCGATTGGGCCATAGCGGAGCTGGGCTCGATTATTGTCTCGTCATATGAAGAAAACTGCGCCGAAAAAACGAGGAAGGAGGGTAAGGGCCACAAATGGTGGAACAAGTCTTTGGATTCGCTACGGCAACATACCCGGCGCCTATTTAATAGGGCTAGGAAGACAAAGTCGGATCTGGATTGGGAGCAATACCGCCAGAAACGAAATGATTACAAGAGTGCGGTCAGGTTGGCTCGAAGAGATGCCTGGCGGGCCTTCTGTGAGGATATCGTCTCGGTACCTCAAATGTCAAGGCTGCGCCGTATCTTAACGAAATCACCGGACAGCGCTCTAGGCTGCATGGAAGCCGCACCGGGTGTTTCGAAACCCCGGTGGATACCTTGCAGCATCTACTGGAGACACACTTCCCCGGTTGTGAGGGAATCGAGCGGGAGTGTCCTGACATGGGATATGTAGGTATACAGCGACCATGTAAAGAGGACTATCTTCTAGCAAAGGAAATAGTCACATACGAGCGGAGTACTTGGGCGATACGGTCATTCAGACCATACAAGTCTCCGGGGAAAGACCAAATCTTCCCGGCTTTGCTTCAACAAGGCTGGGAGGCCGTTGGCACAATTCTGGTGCATATCTTTCGGGCCTGTTTGGCACGCAGGTATGTCCCTGAACAGTGGAGGCAGGTGAAAGTCGTCTTCATACCCAAGCCGGGTCGTACCACATATACGGTGGCTAAATCCTTTAGACCCATTAGCCTAACATCCTTTGTACTGAAAACACTGGAGAGGGTGGCTGATCGATACATAAAGGAAAAGGTTGGGCTTAGGTATCCTTTGCACAACAACCAACATGCTTTTAGGTGTGGCAAGTCAACTGAAAGTGCATTACACCAACTGGTAACTCAGGTGGAGAAGGCGCTGGAAAATGGCATGATCGCCCTGGGAGCTTTCTTGGATATACAAGGGGCGTTTGACAGCACCCCTGTAGGATCCATGTGTAGGGCTGCGGCAAATCATGGAATAGAGCCAATGATCACTCACTGGCTTGGGGCCATGTTGTGCAACCGTACAGTAGAGGCCACATGGAAAGACCATGTGGCAAAAGTAATCGTCGCTAGGGGATGTCCGCAAGGGGGTGTTCTTTCGCCCACATTTTGGAACCTAGTCATTGACGAGCTAATAACCCTTTTAAACGGTGAGGGCTTTCTAACGATTGGGTATGCCGATGATATCGTTGTCCTTGTTGTTGGAAGGCACATTACCGTTCTCAGGGACCTCATGCAAAGGGCTCTGAATAGGGTACATGGGTGGTGTAACGAACACGGACTTGCAGTTAATCCTGCCAAGGCTGAGATAGTTGCTTTCACCAAAAATAGAGGTATAAGACCTGAGGGTCTGAATATTGATGGAGTACCACTGCCGGTAGTTGAACAGGTGAAGTATCTAGGAGTGATCCTTGATAAATCACTGACATGGAAGGCTCATCTTGATAGTCGCCTAAGCAAGGTGACAAACACGTATTGGGCCTGTAGGAGAGCCATTGGTCCGAGGTGGGGACTGACCCCCAAAACGATCATATGGTTCTATAGAGTGATTATGCTGCCTATGCTCACATATGCGGCTCTGGTCTGGTGGCCGAGGGTAACCTTTGTCACGGCTAGATCGCAACTGGCACGCCTTCAAAGGGTGGTCAGTTTGGGGGCAACTGGCTGCATGAGAACTACACCAACTGTTGCGATGGAGGTGATCCTTGGTCTTCGGCCTCTTCACCATGTGATCGAGGCTGAGGCGGGAAGGGCTTTCCTGCGCTTGAAACGGCTGGGATACGTGCAAAGAGGGGAAGAGTGCAGGCACGTCAAGAAGCTCCGGCTCCTGGAAGATATTCCAGTTCTGGCTCGAGCGGCTGATGAATGCCTGCGTAAGTACTACTTCGCTACCCCATATAGGGCCATGATACGGGATAGAGAGTCTTGAGAAAAAGAGAGGAATACACAGCCTAATGAGACCGTCTGGTACACAGATGGCTCATGCTCCGGTGATAGAGCAGGGGCTGGAATTTACTCCAGGAACCCAAGAACACAGGTTTGTGTACCATTGGGTGAGGGTGTATCTGCATATCAGGCCGAGATATATGCTATCTTGGAATGTGCGCAGATAAACCTAGACAGAGTTTATGTGAATCGACGCATAACCATATACTCCGACAGTCAGGCAGCAATTAAAGCCCTGAGTGGGTATACCAGCAACTCAGGACTTGCTAACGAATGTCGAGAACTACTTGCTAATCTTGCAAGGCGGAACGTGGTGCGGCTAGAATGGATTCCAGCCCACTCTGGTTTTGAAGGCAACGAGATGGCGGATGCACTGGCTGCGGAAGGGGCGGCAGCTCCTTTCTGCGGCCCGGGCCCGACCCTGGACCTAACAAAACAAAGAATACGCAAGGAGACGAAGAAGTGGCTGAGGAATCAGCACCTCGCTCATTGGAATGCTCTGCAGGGTCCTAGACAATCCAAACTTCTACTGAAGGGATGGACTGATGGACACGCCAGGGCAGCTACTGAACTACCAAGGAGTAGGCTAAGGAAGATAGCAGGACTCCTAATAGGGCACTGCTGTATGAGGAAGCACCTCTACAATCTAGGAGTAGAGGAAAGTTCCCTATGTAGGGGTTGCGGCATGACTGATGAAACGTCAGTTCATGTTCTCTTAGAGTGTCCACACTGGGCTGTATTACGCAGGCGAATCTTCGGAGTCACTGTCATGGCTCCTGGAGACACAAGCAGGCATCCACTGAAAAAGGTTGTGGCCTTTATTGAAGGGCTCGGCTTCATGGATGACTAGGTAGCAGGATTGGCACAATGGGCCCGCCAGTGGCCTCAGTGTCGGAACCTTGGCTTGAGTTGTCCAGGACAAGGCTCGCCTGCACCTTTAGTAGTAGTAGTAAGAACCTGTTGTAAGAAGAGCAAAACTGTCTGCACTTACTGCCAGTGAAGTATAAAATACACTTTTTGCTCCTTTGAACTTTGGGTGGCAAAATCGTTTGAAAGGTTGGACCTTATTTCTCTTTACCCACTTCTGAGCCAAATCTGTGCAGCTTATTAGGGGCCATTCATTAATTACGTAAGGACAATTTCGGTGACTTTTGACCCCCCCCCCCTACCCCCTTGTAAGTATACATAAGATTTCTTGAACTCCCCCTTCCCTTTCTTACGCGAGATTATATCTTGATCTTTTAAATAATAAAATGGTAGGAAAGGATTAGTTTCACTGAAACACAGTTCAACGTGAATCAATAATTTTTATTTCTTAACAAGTGATAATTTAAATTGTACACTTCTACTGCTGTAAGATTTTCATAAAAACTATATTATTTTTGGACCACAATTTGTATCTAGCCATTGTGTGTGTCAGTACCTATATAAAAATTCTCTTGAGAAAACAAAAGCTGTCGTGCGCGCTCAGTGGCTCAGTAGCCAGGCAGCAATTGACATGTCACGATTTGTCGGCGGGGAGTAGAAGAGAAAAAATGAGGGTGGCGCTAAAATTGCCATGCTCAATAGATGCGAATTATGCGGGACTTTTGAAATTATGGAATAATGTTAGTTAAGTTAAAAATGAAAAAAATATTCCTTATTCCTCAAATAATGAAAATGTACTATTTTTTTTTCTATAAAGTCAAAAATGAATAACAGTGAAAAGTTATAAAATTTTGATAGGTTATTTTCTTTTCAATAAGCAATGAAAATTATTTGAATAGAATTTAAATTACATTGTTCACTATGAAATAGAGAAAATTATTCGGAATCCTAAATGGAATGAGATTCTTAATATTCAATTTTGATTCATAAAGTATTACGTAAAAATGAGTCGAGCCCCCCCCCCAACATAAGGACATGTAGAGATTATCTTAACCCCCCCACCCCTCATCACTCTTACGTAATTAATGAATGGCCCCTTATTTCCAAATTCTCAATTCTAAAAAATACAAATAGTATTAAAAGGCTATTTGCCATTACGTAAAATTGTACTGACCTGTTAATGTAAATTAAAGTTGCAATAATATGTTTGTAGGAGCCGGACATTCCAGCCTTACATGAACAAATGCATTTCCAATCTTTACCATCATCATTCAGATTAGTTGTTATCTCATGAGGCTGGGAAGCTGGACCAGACGTCTTTTGTGAATTTGTGCCTTCTAGGCCACATAATATTATATGTTTCGCTTTAAAAACCGCTTCACCTTCTATTAGTGGTCTGCTTCTGACTCCAAAATATTCCATGAGGTTAAAAAGGGTTACTTCAATTTTGGTCATTTTTGGACCTTTTTTCTTAAACACTACCTCTCAAACACGTTTAGGAAATTACAAAAATAAAGAAAATCCTGCCAAAACCACTAAAAACGCCTCAAAAAACACATAAAAAAAAACTAAACTGCATCAAACACCTTTACAGACTGTTTTGTTGTTCACCTCTATAGCAGCCATATTGAAAAATACAGCGCCATCTAGTGACACGGGATTTTCTCCAATAGGTATAGTTCTTTTCAATATCCAAGGAACTAACCTGACCTGAGATGGGATAATAACGTGCCATAAAAGTATTAGCCGTGACAGGGTCGTATTTATTTTGTTGGTGAATAATAAATTATAACCTGAAAACTCTATAAGACTTTTGGGTCATTCTTATTATAAATACTTCATTTTTCACATTTTTCATCAGGTGCGTCTCTGGAGTAAGAAGAAAATTCAAAAAATGAATGATTTCGTTCCAGACCGTTTTGACAAAATAACAGACGGATATTTCTTTTTATTGAACGAGTGTTCACAAGTTATTTTGTAGAATGTGAGCTGTGTTTTGTTTTTTGGAGTTCTTACAGTAGAATAATTAGGGTTGATGTGATTCAATACAATGTTAATACTACATTTGTATAGGCAAGTTATAATTTTTTGTATTTCTCACTTATTCTCTTACATAATTAGTTCACAGTATATGATTCTTCTATAATTAATAAGGTTAAGAAACTGATATACAAAAGTTCCGCCTTTGCCAAATTGTGCATCCTGAAGTCAAATGCTGTTAACAACATTTCAGGAGGTATATTTTCCATTACTTTCCGTGTATTATTTTCTAATTCCACATTAGTTGCAGTCAGTTGTATACTCTGTCTTCCACATAATAAAATATGGATCAGTCAGGTCTGGGAAATTTTGAACCTATTCTATCGGTCCACTCCTACAAATCTAATTATTCCCAAACTGTTGATTGACAGATTCTTTTGTTTTCTTGTTATGTTGAGATAATGAGGAGGACCACCGTATTGTTAAAAGTATACATTTTGGTTTTGAATACCATCTTGCTCTAGCTGAAAATTCGGTATTATTATTGCCATGAACTGTCAAAAAGAAAGGCCCACAACTACTTCTCGTGCTAATCGGCCTTCATCCTAATTCTGTTTATGAATCTACTTAACAGAAAAAGTTTTTTATCCATTTCGCTCCTTCATCGTTAAGCCGGGCTTACACTATGTAGCAAAACCTGCTTTATAGCAGATTTGTGTACATCTAGCAATGTTATACAGCGCGTCCACGGATGGAGTATCCTATAGGTGAACAATTTTTAAATATTAATTTAGTGAAAAATGCTTTTCCTGATAAAGAGTTTTGCTTGTTCTGAAACCCCATTAATGGAATAAAATTCTAGTTTTCCAAAACCCGTCTCATTTTATGGCCAGTCTGACTTTTTGACATTTCTTAACATATTGGCTAATATCTTGGGAACCTTAATGTTTTCAAGGTTCTAGTCTACGCCATTCGATTCAGAATTGAATTTTACATGAAAAGAGAAATTCATTCTCCACATCGAAAAAACCTTAGATATGGATTTTAGAATTTTCAGGTCTTGAAAATCCAATTCTGAATCGAATGGCGTAGACTAGAACCTTGCAATTATCAAGGATCCCGAAATATTAACCAGTATGTGAAGAGATGTCAAAAAGTCGGACTCCAGGTTTTCATAAAACTGGCTATGAAAGAGACGGGTTTTGAAAAACTTGAATTTTATCTCATTTTATGGGGTTTCAGAACAAGCAAAACTTTTTATCGGGAATAACATTTTTCACTAAATTAATATTTAAAAATTTCCCACCTATAGGATACTCCATCCTTAGACACGCTGTATAACATTTGCCAGAAGTCGAAAAAGTAACTTTTGAAAAGTGCCATATAGCAGATTCTGCTATATATAGCAAAAATTGTGCTATCCATCGGGAGTCGGTGAAGATCAATAGAATTGCTATATGTAGCAATTATACAGTCTAGTATCTGCTATATGTAGCATTTTAGTGTCATCACATCACAGTTGAGCCTCCTGTCACAACCAACTTCTCGCGGACAGGTATGGCATCTCTGAATGTCGTGTTTTTTCTTTCAATCTTGTGGCCAATCATGCCAATGAATAATTCAAAATTTTCACCCGTCATACGTAAAAAGTTTTTGAAGCTACCTACCATCGCACTTTGTTTTGCGTTTTAATGATGGATCGTCAGCGTGATTAATCTGTTGCACTGTAGTTATTTCTCTAAGCAAGCGACGGTCGAACCCAAAACCTTCGCTTCTGCCTCTGACTTCCTAAGATCACCGTGATAGCTGGCGCGAGCAATAGGTCTCTTCGGCGCGACATTTCGATACGGAATGTGAATGAGGCTCTGCTACATATAGTACCGGAATCACTAAAATTGTCTGTAACTTTTTTGTAAAGCAAAGGTTAAATAGCAATGTTATATAGTGAATGTTACATAATATCAGGTTTCGCTACATAGTGTAAACCCGGCTTTACTTTGATTTGATCAAAAGAGGTCGAAGCAATGCTATTTCAGAATTCCTGTTTTCAGAGTGATAAGGAGAGGAGAGGTCGGTGTAATTAGGCAAGGACGAGGTTATTTTAATTAAACCGAGTGCTGGTTGGAATTATTTCGTAGTTAGCTGTTCAATGAAAGTAATTGAGAGGGGAATCGTTGTGGACAATTTTTTAATTTGTAATTAATCTCCATTTCGATATTTCAAGATAGTTTGAAACGTTCCTTTGTTCAATGTCTTGTGAAATTTCACTTATACTCATTATTATAATAGAAACACCAAAAACACAATATTGTTTGTCACCGAGAAAGATCTCACAATTCCGACATAACCTCTAAACCTAAAACAAAAACAAAGAGAAATTAACAGTTTTTTTTTTCGACCATAATCTTACTTTTGGAAATTCCTGAATTACTGATTGAATATTATAGGAAAAGTCCTCTCCAGGGTTTGTTCTGAATAGAAGGTCGCGGTAAAAACAGCTGTGGCTCTTAGGTAACTAAAAAAGGATATATAGGCAACTAAATGTACAAATCTCGAACACTGTTTTTCAAACCCTCTTCTGGTAGTTTCTTCGATGCATTTATCCATACGTTTTATACAAGATCGTCTTATCTTAAATTACGTCATTATATCAAAAGACAATGCTGCTCTTTCTACTTCATACCAAAATTCGTCGAGGGTATTTATGACATTCTTATAAACAAGTTGTTTCATTGCACCCATATCGAGAAGACTAAATTCTGGGCTACTTGGTGGCCAAGCGAGGGGCTACCGCTACCAATCCAGCAGCATTCAGGAGACTTATACTTAAATATCTCGTATGATGAGGTGGAGCACCATTTTGAATATTCAACAATATTTTGTCTCGAATTAAGTGTTAATTCTTCCAATAAATCAATGGAGTAGTTTTGCAAGAAATGTAACTAATTATCACCATTCAAATTATGGGGTAACTTGTATGGCACTAATAGATACTTACCAATGATCGCACACCAAACATTTATTTCAAATTCATGTTGGAGATAACTTTTTATTTTCAACTGCCCAGGGGGTCACTTTTTGACCACTCGCTATGTAGCGGAGCGCATGATATCGTTCAAAGACATGAAAAATACGATTTTTGGTAACACGTAAGTTTGCGAATGTACGTTGTTAACCTTCGCTACGTAGCGAGTGCTTGGACGTCACACTGCTGTCATACTGCTGTTATTCTCTGACACAGTAAAAATATAGAATAATCGACGAAAATATAAATTAGAAGAACAATTAGCTTTTCAGGCAAAACGATGGAACCATTAATGCAGTTATTTGCTATTGGAAATGGAATAGCTGAACATAATCAGAAAATAGCATCCAGCGACGTCCACGGAATCCGTTAAACGAATGATCGTAAAAGCATCTTATTAACATGTTTCGTTTATTGAAAGAATTAACTTGATATTTTTTGATCTTAAAGCCCGATATGTGTGAACATTTTGCCACTTATTAAATTTAAACCTTTTGAATCTTTTTCAATTAAAACTTTTTTTTGCTTCTCGGAAATTCTTGTGCCCCCAATCTCACCACCTTCTTTGGACATATTTACTAACTATAATGATTAAATTGCAAACAATGAATGGAAAAATACGATTAATTTGATTGTCATTAATGTCAGATGACATATTGTTACGAACTCACTGATTCTGAAGCCGGTCCTGTCGCAAACTATGAATGCGACCTTTCTAGAAAGGTTCTTTCGCAGGTAATATCCAGACTGTTCTGGAAACGTACCAGGCCATACAATGGTTTATCGCGAATGTTCTCAATTTATGAAGTATACGCAGAGGTGGTGAATTCAAGAAAGTTCTAGAGATTCGAAGGACTATATATACGCGGGTTTTCGAGTGAGTGGAGGAGTGTTCAGTATACAGTGAATTGGTAAACAGTTTCAGTATACAGTGAGTGAACAGAAAGTGAACATAAATAGTGTTGAAGATAAATTAGGACAATTATTATACCGAGTGTAGATAAATTAATAGACATTAAGTAGTGTGTATATAAATTAAGTTTATTATGGTGTGTAAGTGTTTCTTTAATAAATCAATACTAATTAGCCATGGGGAGTGTATAATTTTATCCCACGGTAAAAACTGTTTAAATAAATAAGAAAAACATTACATTGGTGTCAGGTGTGGGGTAATTCAAATAAATAATTACGTAAAAATAGCTAAGAGACTATGTAACCTGAAAGTGACAGAAATAAAAGCAGAATTAGAAAATCGCGAGTTGGAAACGTCCGGAAAACAGAGTGAATTAGTTGAAAGACTGAACGACTTGGACCCAGGAACATTCCTATTCAATGATGAGTCGTCCACCATAATCTCGTCAATATCGGATGAGGACGATATTTCTGTTAATATGGACGAGAAGATTTCTACCATGAAGAATGACATTTCTGAAATGAAGAACGATATTTCGGCCGATATTTTGTCATTAAAAAAGGGCATTGCCGCTGAAGTCGAAAATAAAATTTCGTCCCTAAAATCTGATAGGGAGAATAAAATTACAACAATGGAATAGGAAATCCAGAAGCTGAAGAGGAAAATGGCAGACTCAATAGCACAAGACATGCCGGCAGAAGAAAAGAAGATCGAGTAAATAAAACGATGCAAGCCAGAAACACTCCCAAAGATGGAAGATTTTGACAGTTTTGCTCGAATCAAGGCCCAACGTTCGACGGAAAGATGTAGTGGACCAACTATGTGAAACAATTTGAAGCAGCCGCTAGAGCAAAAAATTGGTCAGACAGGGAGAAGGCAGTGAACTTGACCATCGCGCTTCGCGGAGATGCTTTGGATGTGCTTCAGACGATACCTCTCGAAGAAACGGATGACTTCGAGCAACTGAAGAAGAGGTTGGACATGCGATATGGTCACGAACATCTAGAACACTTGTACCAATCTCAGATGAAGAATCGAAGGCAGAGACGTGATGAAACCCTCCAAGAGTATGAAGTGGATATTGCCCGACTAGTCCGATTTGCTTATCCATCAGCACCAGAAAACATGATGGAATGTTTGGGCATCCAGGCCTTTATTGATGGTTTACATGACCCTGATATGCAGAGGACGCTTCGTTTAGCCCATCCCAAAACATTGGTCGATGCATTGACTGCTGCTCTTGAATATGAAGCAGCCACGAAGGCGTCAGGATATAAAAAAGTTAGGACCGTTCAAGAAGAGGATGACGAAGATAAATTTGACCAGTTAGTCAACTTGATAAAGAGCATGGTAGAAAGAAAGCCGAGGAAGATTAGATGCTGGAATTGTAGCGAGCTAGGACATGTACGCAGCTCGTGTAAGCGCCCTAGAACTCCAGCAAACCAAGAGCACCATTCCCAGGAAAACTAGAATGGGTCGGCCACGAGGGGGCAGCACCGACTCAGGATCGTTCCAAAGACCCTCTCATACTGATAGCCTTTCTCAGATGCCGTAATGACAGTGTATATGTGGATGGCGAAGTTAATGACAAGAAATATACTCTGCTGGTGGATGCTGGAGCAACTGGAACCATTATACGGCCAGAAATAATAAAATCTAAGAAGCTTCTGCCAACGAGGCTGCGACTCCGGACCGCAACAGGGGAGAGTGCCAACGTTCATGGAGAGACGCAAATCCAATTGGGAATTGGTGAAGAAAAATTTACGCATACGGTAATCGTAGCTGACATCGAAGGAGACGTGATTCTGGGAATGGACGTAATGAATTTACATGGTTTATCGCGAATGTTCTTGATTTATAAAGTATACGCAAAGGTGGTGAATTCAAGAAAGGTCTAGAGATTCGAGGGACTATATATACGCGGGTTTTCGAGTGAGTGGAGGAGTTGTTCAGTATGCAGAGAATCGGTAAACAGTTTCAGTATACAGTGAGTGAACAGAAAGTGAATATAAATAGTGTTGAAGATAAATTAGGACAATTATTATAACGAGTGTAGATAAATTCATAGACATTAAGTAGTGTGTATATAAATTAATTTTATTATAGTGTGTAAGTGTTTCTTTGATAAATCAATAGTAATTAGCCATAGTGAGTGTATAATTTTATCCCACGGTAAAAACTGTTTAAATAAATAAGAAAAGCATTACAATATGATTTCTCATAATCTCATAATTCTTCTTCTTTTCAAGGCTAGAAATGGTCTAGAATAACTAAACCAGCAGGGCCGGATGCTCCCGTGTTTCATTTTCCGTCCGTCGTGCGCATGGCGTCACTCCAGACCTTATTTGTATTGCTGAGATAGCAGTATTAATTGTTTTTCTCTATTTAGGCGTTTATTCAATTAGTTAAAAAAAAATGTGGAAACTAACTGTAGTATTCAGCTATATAAATAATGAAGTTCTTTGGTTTCACTGTTTATTATTTATTATCCTGTTCTTTAAGAAAATACATCATACAATGTTAAGTTCGGGAACGACGTTGATTGCGCCAAGGACGTGACAAGTTGCCGATGACAGATGAACCACAGATATACATTACAGATATACAATACACGTTCCCCTTTTAAAACAGTACAAAATGTTCAAATATTTTAGTCGCTATCACTATAATAATTAAGATCATAAGTCTTTTAAAACAATACAAAATATTCAAATCTAATCGCTATCACTATAATAATTAAGATCATAGTCTTTTGAATAGGTTGGGGGCTTACAATGTCTTTTATTAACAAATTCATGAGATACTACTGTATTGTTTCCATCGCTTACACAAAATTCATTGTTATTGCCGACCAATTGGTTTTCATTAATTATTTCCAAGTCCAATTTATTTGGTTCATTGTCATGCTCATTGCTATTATTGCCTTCAACGATTGCTCCTTGATAAATAGGTGGATTTTCATCAAACATATGACTAAAATCATAGACTGCTGAATAATCGATAAACGGTAGATTGGTTTCACTTGAAAATTTCCTGTTCCTTCTGTACTCAGTTCCATTTGAATCTTTAACAACATAAGACCTATCATTTACTTTATCTATTACTTTACCAGTTACCCATTTTTTATTTTTTCTTATTAATACATTATAATTTTTTTCAAGTTTTCCCAATTCTTTAGAATTGTGGTCATAATAATATTTTTGATTTTCTAGATTTAATTTTAATTTATTTTGGAGTAGAGCAGTATCTATTAATTTTGTTTTCAGGTTCTTTTCTGAAGCTGGTAACTTGGTTTTTAGGATTCCGTTCCAAAAAAAGTAGAGATGGGGAAAATTCTATATTAGTTAATGGAGTGTTGCGATATTCCATGAGAAGTAATTGCAAATATTTTACAGAATTTGCTTTACGTAGCATTTGCTTAATAATACCCACATATTTCTCGGCCTGTCCATTTGACTGGTGATGATGTGGGCTACTGTGAATAATTTGAAAGTCCCACTGTTTGGCAAATTTACTAAAATTCTCCGATTTATAAGGAATATTATCACAAAAAATTTTTTCAGGGACACCGAACTGTGTAAATTTTTCTAAGCAGAATTGTATAACTTCTTTTGAAGTCTTGTATTTGGTTTGCTTCACTTCAACCCACTTTGAGTATGAATCAACAATTAGCAAGAAGTTTAATTTGTTAAATTCAAAAAAATCGGAGAAGATATATTGCCATGGTTTTTTTGGTATTTCATGACTAATTGAAGGTTCCTTTTGATTAGCATTCTGAAATGTCTGGCATTTTTCACACCTAGATATAACATTTTCAATGTCTTTATTTAAGTGAGGCCAATAAAGTTATTGTCTAGCTCGAGATTTTAATTTGGTAATACCAAAATGTGGTTCATGAATCAACTTGAGCATTTCATTCTGCAAGGCCTTAGGGACAATGACTTTATATTCAAGAAATAATAAAGTATTTGACAAGTATATGTTTTCTCTTAATCTATAAAAGAACTTCAATTCTTTACTCAATTTTCTATCAGTTGTAGGAAAAGCATTATTGCAAAAACTTTTAACTTGGGCTAGGACTTCATCATTGTCTATTTCTGTCTGAAAAAGTTTTTTCTTTTCATCAGACATTGGGATATTGTTTTATAAAGAGTGCA
Organism: Galerucella tenella; assembly: GCA_910591685.1. Lineage (NCBI taxonomy): Eukaryota > Metazoa > Arthropoda > Insecta > Coleoptera > Chrysomelidae > Galerucella > Galerucella tenella. The sequence continues at coordinate 15,066 of CAJUYH010007084.1, forward strand.
CAACATGATCCATTTCTGGATCATCTGAAACCTTGTCCCTTAAGAATGCCCTAGATAAGGTATCAGCTATCACCGTATCTTAACCAGGCAGATAAACAAGATTTATTTCATATTTCAGCAGCTTAAGCAACATTCTCTGCAACCGTGCACTCACTTTGTCCAAGTCTTTATTGAAAATAGCTAACAAAGGTTTATGGTCGGTTTGAACTCTCACTTTATATCCATAAACAAAATAATGGAATTTTTCAAATGCAAAGACAATTGACAACAGTTCTTTTTCTACCTGTGCATAATCTTGTCTCTGTCCAAACCAGGTAGGATGGACTACACCTTACCAAAAGCATTCCGACCAGTTAGTCTCACATCGTTCTTTTTAAAAACAATGGAGAGGTTATGCGAGCGGTATATAAGAGATGAGTGCTAGTTCACAACCCACTTCATCCAAATCAGCATGCATATACTCCGGGAAGGTCCACTGATTCGGCCCTTCACCAAGTGGTTAGCAGAATCGAAAGATCATTGGACAACAAAGAATCCACCCTGGGTATATTCATAGATATCGAGGGAGCGTTTGATAAAACAACCTTTCCAACAATTACCCAACAACTCAACTCCAGGAATGTACCTCTGGTAGTAGGAGAATGGATACTCAAGATGCTCTCTAGTAGAGCAATAAGTATCAATGAAGGAGACATCACAGTAAGAGGACTGGTAATGAGGGGATGTCCACAAGGAGGAGTCTTATCACCCCTTCTGTGGAACATAGTCCTAGACACCCTGATTAATCACCTCAACAACAATGGATTCTACACAATTGCATACGCAGATGACATAGTTATCTTGCAGACTGGCAAATTTGTGAACACACTCTGCGATAGAGCGCAGGATGGGCTTAAATTAATTGAAAAATGGTGTAAGGAACACTCATTGTCGATCAATCCCAGAAAGACTGAGATGGCCCTTTTCACCAGGAAAAGAAGTTTATCGGGTTTGAAACCTCCCGAAATCTTCAAAAGCAAACTAAACTTTTCGGAAGAGGTGAAATACCTTGGTATTACCCTCGACAGGAAACTAACATGGAACTCTCATCTACACAGCAGAGCAAAAAGAGCATATGTGGCATATGAGCAGTGTCGGAGGACAGTGGGACGCACATGGGGTCTGTCGCCCCGTGTGGTCACCTGGATCTACACTGCAATAATAAGACCCATGTTAACGTATGGAGCAATTGCATGGGGACCGAAGGTTCTACAAGCAACGGCCATCCAAAAATTATATCAAATACAGCGAATGGCTTGTTTGAACATCACAGGAGCCATGAGAACAACACCAACTGCAGCAATGGAACTAATTACTGGTCTGACCCCTCTGGACCTACACGTCAAGGAGGTTGCGTTAATGGCCATGGTACGATTGCGCACGGCTGGTGTAAACCCCGAAGTAGGAATGGGCCGATTGAGGTTGAGCCTATGGAAGGAAGCGCTCACTGCGCTACCTCTCCTGCAGGCAGCCAACGATGCAATTGAACCCAGGTTTTTGTTTAACAAACCCTACAAAATTCAAATAAAACAGAACACAGAGGCAGATGCTGCAAATCCAATACGCATATATACAGATGGTTCAAAAATGAAAGAAGGCTCAGGCTGTGGAATTTACTCGAGAGCACTGAGCCTCAAGATTAAGTGGGGAATGGGAAACAATACCAGCGTGGTTCAAACAGAACTGGCTGGTATCTCAATTGCCACAAAAGAACTAACCAGAAGAGGAATTTCTGGCAAAACCATAATAATCTGCACTGATAGTAGACAAGCCCTATTAGCCTTGAACAGACAACGTGTTATATCGAGGCTAGTACTAGAGTGCCACCAAGATTTAGCTGACGTCTCGGCAGATAACAACATTATCCTGAGGTGGGTTAAAGGGCACGACAGGAGTAAAGGAAATCGCATTGCTGATTCTTTAGCCAGGGAAGCCGCTGGAATGATAATGCTAGGACACCTACGGCCTAACGACTTCGACAATTGCGGAACTAGCCAAACGTTACACCCATGCTCAATCCCTTAAGAGATGGGATGGAATCAAAGGATGCAGTTTTGCCAGGATCACCCTGGGCGACCCTCGGAAGCTGGCGCCGAAGAAATATTTGGCGATGACCAGGAAAAACCTACGCTTAACAGTAGGATTTCTGACTGGTCACTGTCAACTAAGTAAACACCTCCATACTATGGGGCTAGTGGACACACCTCTATGCAGGATGTGTGAACAGGAAGATGAAACTGTCAGGCATGTCTTATACGAGTGTCCGGAGTTATCGTCAATAAGAGAGTGTGTGTTCGGTGAGTCTTGGCCTACACCTGCCGATATAAAGGAGATGTCTCCCAGTGACCTGTCCACCTTCCTGAGAAGGACAGGATGGACAATGACCTAGGAGGACAACTCCTCCGGAGGATGTACAATGGGTCACATGTGGCCTAAGTGCTGTGAGCCTACACACTCACCCTCCCTACTCTACAGATACAGATACAATCTTGTCAGACATCTAAAGGCAAATGAAATTGGGTGACCATCTTGTAGAAGGCAACAACCTAGGCCTTCACCGGATGCATCGCATTGAATGATAATTTCCTTGTTTGGATCAAAAATTTTGAGTGTTGGAGGGTTTGATATTAAATGTTTTAAATGAGTTAACTCATCTTCATGCTCTTTACTCCAAGCAAAAGAAACATCTTTTCTAGTAAGATTTCTTAAATTAGCCGTAATGGAAGACAAGTTGGGAATAAATTTAGAAAAAAAATTAACCATGCCCAAAACTCTAAGAACATCTGACTTGTTTTTAGGGGATTCTAATAAACTAACAGCTTCAACATTTTTAACATCTGGTTTAAGACCTTCTCTAGAAATAAGATATCCCATGAATGAAACTTGTGTTATTTTAAATTGAAATTTGTCATAATTAAATTTAATATTATTTTCAGATGCTGTTTCTAGAACTTTTCTCAAAGCAATATCATGTTCATACTCATTTCTACCAGAGATTATTATGTCGTCAAAGTAGACATCAACATTTTCAATGACCCCAAATATTTCAGAGCTTTTCTTTTGAAAAATTTCTGGCGCTGAAGAGATTCCAAATGGTAGTCTATTGAATTTATATCTGCCAAATGGAGAGTTGAAAGTACATAGATCTGAACAGTTTTCATTTAAAACAATTTGCCAGAATCCCTCATATCTAAAACAGAAAATATTGATTTGCCTGACAATTTACTCACAATATCATTAACAGTTGGAATAGCAAAATGTTCACGAATAATGTATTTATTCAAAGGCTTTGGGTCGATGCATAACCTTAATGTGT
>CAJUYH010007085.1:0-18418 GCA_910591685.1 Galerucella tenella
CACGCTTGAAGCATTCTCTATGACAAAATTTTGAGTACCTATTTATCAAGGCCCGAAAAGTATTCGATACGATAATTTTTTACTTTGTAGATATCAAAAAGTTGATTGTCAATCTGATGTTCAATAATTTTCAAAACAAAATTTATTAGTTTTGATCAAACCTATATTATTCATTTTTATTTAAACCTACAGTTGTGAAAAGTACAATTGGTAAATCAATTGAATCGTTAGATGCAATACCAAATCTTTGCGACATTTTTAAAGCAGTTCTGTTGTCAGTTTGACGTTTGATTGATTTTTGATAAAAAAAAACAACGAACTGAAAACACCACATGTGGAGTTTTATCGCTGTAATCCAGAGGAGATTGGATGAAATTTGACACATGACTTAAAATGAAGTAACTTGATTGGTTACTATATTTAGTGAGAAATTATCAGTGTAATCAATTGCTAATTGGCTATTTTTGAACACGTAACTGGAAATACACAGTTTTAATAGGTTTGAATGTCAAATAAAAAATTGTCAGTGTAATTGATTTCTAATTGGCTATTTTCGAACACGTGACTGAAAATACACAGTTTTGATACGTTAAAATGTAAAAAAAATTATCGCAAATGAATGTGAAATGGCGCTTGTCTGTAATAGCACTGGGATGTCAGATCGTGCAGCAGCAATAGTAATTATTGCTGTTTTTGAAGATACGGGTGTGACATCAAAGGAAAATGCCGCAAAGACTCTAGGATGACAGGATGAAAATTAGAAGAGCTTCAACAGCACAACGAGTACTTTGTACGTATTTGTATACAGAATAAGGAGTGGAGTCTGTAACATTGTACAAAGGAGATTGAACTATATACAAATATTTGGTGTAGGCAAGTGAGACTTAATATCAACTCCACCAAATATATCTCAATAGCCTCCACTAAGGATAGAAAACCCAATCTTGAAATCGTTAAAAAAATTAAAGCGAGATGGAATGGAGTATTTAGTTTAGACTTTAGACAGTGGAACAAACACGCAAGGACAACACATACAATGGAAAAATAGATCTAGTGCCTGGAAGGAAAAATTGGAGTTACAGTCCAAGGATCCTGAACTGGATATACACAGCCAAAGTGAGACCAGTAATCACGTTGCCTGTATTGGTAGAAAGGGCGTATTGACGGCACGAGACAATTTCAATGAAAATTTTTTGTCAATTCCAACAATCAAATTTCTTCATTTTATATCATATGAACAGTCTCAGCCAATCATGTCAACATTACACTGAAAACAGACCATGGGCTGTTTTCACGTTGCTATGGACACACACCTATTGATTTATTCCGATTTTGAAGTTTCAAATATTTAATATTTGGAAATGTCACGATTTGGTTATAATTCTATAATTAGTGAAAAATTTTCTATCCGAATAACCCTCGGACATTGATAAATGCTCAAAAATTTTATGACAACTTTTTCAAGCTTGTTGCTTGTAGGCAACAGACCTCCGCCTACGGCGTCGGTCTGCTTTCGAAATCTGTCATAAAATTTTTTCAAACAATTATCAATGTCCTTGGGTTATTAGTACTGATAATGATGAGACAACGGTTGTTGCCTTACGCCACTTCATTATGGTGGTGAAAAGGGTTGCAGAAAACAACGGATACAGACAAAGGAGAAGTTGACCATTAAATTGAAACACCTTCTCGCTTTATTAAAAATAAAAAAATTTGAAACATGTCACAGTATGGTATAATGAAAAAGCGAAAAGTAGCGAAATACCACGGGCTTTCCGAAACGAGACCTCTCCATTCTCAAGAGAAATGTCATATGTAATGTTAAACAGATGAATTTTCAATAATCAATTACTTCCGGTATCAGGACAGTATTATACTAGGACCCTCAAAAATCCTTCCCTGAGCATACACCTCACTCCCAGTGAACATTTTCGAGAGCTTTTCATGCGTATAGGTCATGCTTTTCAGTACAATCACATGCTATGCATTTTCCAGCAATAGGCCTCATATATAGTACATCCTAGACATGTGCTATCGACGTATACGGGGTTGGGATAAAGTATGGAGCCAAGTGAATATCTTTTGAACGAAAAGAACGATACTTATGGAAATTTGCAGGTGAGTGTAATGAAACAAAATGCATCTGAAGTACATTTTTCTGTTCATCATATACTCCGGTTTAACCGGAGACGCCACCAACTTCTTCAATATGAATGAGATACCCTATATATTTTTACAGATTTTGAAAAAGCTTGTTATTTTGAATGCATACATAACGAGTTAAGAGTGAGAATTTTGTGAAAACGAGGAATATGGCACTTCATTCAACCTCCTGCTGATACCATGGTTTAGTGTCAAATTTGTGGTGGAATTATGAGGTGATTCATCTGAATCGATTGCAATATTTTGTTTAACAGTTTTGTTCGTTGTAGTCCGCGGTCTTCCAGGTTTTAGCAAATTTTTCACTATCCCAGTTTCATTGAAACGTTGTAATGTTTCAGTCACTTTTGAGCGTGATTTCTCTCCGGATGCAAATTATTATAAATATGACACACTTCTGCATGAGTTTTAATACGATTACCATAACCGATCATCATTAAATTTTCAATACGCTCTTTTTCACTCAATTGAACCATTCCAAATTGTTAAATTTATTTCCGTCAATTAGAATTTGACACTTGGAGAACAAAAGACGTACTAAACAGTAATCGTGTATTTTTTACTATGCATGCAAACAACATCAATCAGTTTATCTAAATAGTTTTTCGCTCTAATGCAAAAAACTCAAAGGAGGTTGTTGGAGAACGAGTATCTCCAACATTAACGAGTAGTTCCAAAATTGTGAAAAGTATATAATTTTTTAGTTTGAAGTGTAACTGTACAACTTCATCCTTCAGCTAGTTGTGATCATGACATTTATGGAAGTCAATAATCTTACCTCATTTCAATATTGATTTTGGCATCTGTCAAATTATGAAGGTTTTTTATTTTCTTAAAAACTAAGTAGTCTTACGATGAAAAGTGTCACTTTGAAAGAAAACTCTGAAAAGGTTGTCAAGTTTTTGATAAATAGAAAAAATGTTGTGAAATAATTCCCACCCCCAAAAAATGTTGTAAAATAATTATTATTCCCACCTTATTTATGATAGTAGTGTTACCTGAATTTATAAGGAACCTTCAAATTGATTAAATAACTCATACATATTTGTCAACCGGCACACCGCACCGTATTGGATGGAAGTTTATTGGATTTTAAGATTGTTACAGCTCTGCTAACAATTTCAAGATAAGTGGTTTTCTAATTTTTGTTACTCTTCGCTAACACAAACAAATTAATTAAAGAGACAAATTATTGAAAAGTGTCTACTTTACATAATTTCATAGTTTTTGCTAATTTTCAATTTAATTGATTATTTTGGTATTGTATGAAAAATAATTTGCTTAGTTGTAGTCATTTCAATTAAGAGTGAATGACAGGCCTGAGTATTATGTATGTGTGTTATAGTCTATAGGAGTGAAGACACCGTTATTGTTCTTTCGTTGTTTTTGGAAATTATAATCTGAGAATGATACATAATTTGTTAATTTTTCATTAGTTAGATTTTGTTATTAAATACTTATATTGAAATCAGATTAATGTGTTCAATTAAAATCAGTTAGGTTTTTTTGCTTACAAAAGGATAAAAACAATAAAAGTTTTTTAACCGGCACCCATCAGTTTATGGTCTATTGAATTTCGACGATTTAAAAGGTCGACCCTACTTTAGTGTTGGAATCAAATAGTGACTGCAACATTGAAAACATAACCTGTGAGAATATATGGGGTGTCCCATCTAAATTGAAGAAGTTTATTACATTTCCGGTTGAACCGGCAGTATATTATTAGCAAGAAAATGTACATCAGATGCATTTTGTTCCATTGCACTTACCTGCAAATTTTCATAAATATCGTTTCTTTCGTTTAAAAGACATTTACTTGGTTTCATACTTTATCCCAACCCTGTATATTATATACCTATCCAAGAGCTATCAACCTTCTCGACTGCTGGTGTAGATGCTTGGCACATGCTAAGGTTATGTTCTTTGCACATGCCCTTCAGAAGTTTCTCGCTCGCAATGCATACACTTTTTAGGTGTTATGAAAGTCAACCTTTTTTGTCAACCTCTTCTTTTCCATTCACCATCAAATCAGCTAATGTGAAACAATAATGTAGCATTATCAATTAGAGCAATCAGAAATCCTCGTCCTGGGGGAACCGCCAAGCTTTGTTGATCACGGTAACCCCTAGGCCATGTAAAAATGATTCATTAAACTTTGGTCCGGTATTTGATTCAAGTGGTTACGTATGAATCGGTGTGAAGCGACAATTAGAAGAGCGCCGTCTTTCGATGCGTATATGTATAATTTCGAATACTTTGTTGGAAAGGAACTTTTCCTAAATGTATTTCCCTAATAATATTATCTACAGATTGCGGAAAAGCTTATCGAACCGTGCTGATTACACAAGTACGACAAGAAGAATATAAGAAAAACAGCTTGAAAGAGAGGAAAAAAATAATTGTGCGCGCTCATCGAGGCGTGTACTCAGTTCCAGAAGGTGGCCGAATGTTGATGGCCCCACTATTTCAACCGCTGTTGCCAGGAGCGCAGATTAATTTGTACAAATGATATTTTTGTCTCGTTATCGTTGACTTTTTTCCGAAGTCATGCACAATAGGTAGAACTAAACAATTCCATCCCGCAACATTGTCCTTCACAGAGAAAATTCACTAGTTGGTGGTATTCAGTAGGCTCCCAGCATGGAAAGAGTGAGGGTATGAAGAAATGAGAAAATACAATCGTTATTACGTAACATGTACATCTTAAAATTCATTTTTGTTAATTTGATCGTTTCTGACCAAGTTGACAATCAATTTCTAAGTACTACAATAGGATATTATTTTATCCATTTCAACTTGAAAATAAAACAGTATTTCTTGAGAGAGCCATAATGATTAAACTAAAAATCTTCCATCAATAAATTGAATTGAAAAAATAAAATAAGTGGGTACCTACTCCTATTCTAACTGAATCGTGTCAGTTTGACAGAATAAACTGACAGTAATTGACACTCTTTGTAATTATGCAGGAAGTTTTAGGTGTATAACCGTATTTATTTTGAAGTACGTATTGTATTTGATACGATTATTTGTTGAGTGAATATAAACAATTTATTGATTCAGATACAAATTGGTACAATGGAAATTACAATCCAAATCGACTTATTCTTGATCAAAGTCAGAATTTGACGGTAATGTTAGTTTGTGTGTTGTTGTATATTGGTGTCGATGTGGTAACTATGGAAATTGAAGTATTGTAAAATTTTCGATTGGTAGAGCTACTCTATGCATAATCACTTAAGACATTTTTGATTGGTAGAGCTACTCTATGTATTATCAGGTATTATCGAAATTATACAAGGTAACTTAACTAAATTGATCGTTCTGATTGGTTGAAAATGATACGAAAGAAATAATCTTTCATAAACCTTTTTTAAATAAATTAATTTTTCAGACTTCCACAGCAATTAAATATTCTCCTTCCTTTTAATTCTTTCCATTTTTCGAAAGCTTCATTAATGCCCTTTCTATTGAAATATTCAAAATTACTAGTCGTGTTCTCCTCGTAACACAAACAGAGGGATCAGTTGGAGACTGTGGTTTGGGGAAATGCGCGAAGACATAGTGATTGATTCTATTTTCTGACTTAAAATTAATTAATATGATCTATTCATTGAAAGAAGTATTATTGATTTGCTTCGAATAATTTTATTTAGGGCGGGTATTATAAACATGTCTTGAAGTTAACTTTGAATTTAACAGGCAAGTTAACTTTAGGTTTTAAAATGTCAGTTTTATAAAAGTTTCATTTTCAAAATAAGAAGAATAGCCTGGAGCATCGAGAAATATTCTCCATGTCCTGAAGTTTTGGCAGTTTGACTTTAGTTTTATGGTCTAGTTTTGATAGGTCTGTTTGGTGTATTTGTTATTTCAACAATATTCATAGTATCTTCTTCATCGTCGGTTAAAAGTTCCTCAAAAATATCTTTGTTAACATTGCAAAATTCAAAGGAAACAAAGTAAGAGCAATCGAAATATTCACAATATGATTAATTGAGGTTATAAAGGCCTAATTGTTGACAGAACCGACAGAACAGAGCAACTATCAAATAACGAAAACCTGGTTTTTCCATAAAGTTAACTTTAATCGATACCTCCTTCACCCGACAAAGTCAACTCCGCCATTTTGAATTTAACTATAACATGTGACGTCATTCTACAAGTTAACTTCCAGTTATATGTCAAAATAGTTTTATAATACCCACCCTTGATAAGGGCTTTTAATTTATAACTACTGATATCAACAATCTTAACTAACTTAATAAATAATAAATAAGCAATTGCAAAATAAATGTTTTGACGATGAGCAAATTTATAGGTTATCTGCTTCCAGGAACTTGAACCAAATGTATTCGTTTTCTGCTATGTGGGATATGAATCAATCAGGATTGCATGCTGATTCCATAAACACTATTATAGAAAGTGAAATGAGTTTTCTCAGGAACAAATTGCATAAGGTATTCTTTGAAAAGCTGGGACGCTATCTCCATCCAGTCAAGGTTGAGTATAAGTCAAAACAAAGCTTACCGCTTTCTAGTTCACAAGAAATAGACAAAATTTCTCACAAGTTAAGTGCTTTTGATGTATTTGCTTCTCTGGTATGAATTTTGAAACTTTTTTTTTATTTTTCGATTTTAAATTTTTTATCATCCAATTTTTGTTCCTTTGTCCTCCTCGTTTGAAAGTCAACAACTTCCAATTTTTTTCCCTATTTATCCTCCCACAGGCGACTTTCCCTGTTGTCAAATTGCTTCAATGCCATATTGATTGATTTCTATTGATATTTTGAGGTCCTTTCACATGTTTTTAATATCAATGTCCCAACTATCAACTACACTTCCTTTTAATCAGTTGATTCAATTCGCAATTGAACACTGTCACTTCTTCAAAATTCCAAAATTAATAACATAAATCTAATTGGAATACGATATCTATTACACTTTACAAATAATGGGTAGGTTCTAATATTATTTATTGAGGTTTGTAAGGATATTCAATGATTAATATTATTATTTTTACTTTGATTTCTTCTCAATATGTTAATTTTTAAATTTTAATCCAATTAATTCTAAAATAATTTCCATTCAGGGTGTTCCAAATTTATTAATATTAAGATTTCTTATAATAACTAATAATAATTGTTTTATTACATAAAACCCCGTTTAATTCCCGGTTATTTACCCTAAATTGGATCCTCCTATTTCTAAATTATCACAATAAACAGGGTGATTGATTTGAAACAACAAATTTTATCATCATTCCGGAAAAAAAAGATCCTACCATAATGTCAATACCTCCATAATATTGGCTATATCACAAGATCCTTGCGTACCAAAATCTATAGAAATCGTGGGATTTCTTTCCGGGATAATTGAGGCGTTTCATACGCAAAACACACTCTGTATGTCTAACTAAGTCTACCGTCTGTCTAAGTCTTATTGCTAATAACTTCCAGTAGTCAATGCGGGATTGTTTCAATGTAGTGAAATAATGAAAATAACGATTTGTATGTGTACTACTATTGCTCTCAATCATCTACGTTGATGAAATCTCATACGAGCGAGAAAGACCAAATTATAAATCAATTATTCTGCACACCAGATTGAATACACACAGCACAATCCCACGCATAAAATGAATCGTATGTGGGTTTATACTTGAATCCTATCTATTTTTGTCAGGGCACTTATTCTGTCGGATCCGTTCAGCACTAGGCATCTACTTCAACACCAGTCACACACACACATAAACATGCCCATACATATATTATATTATATAAAGAAGCATGGTCTGGCCGATATCTGAATTACAATTTCAACTACAATTAACAAAACAGTGTCATTCTCAAAAACTAAATTGAATTAAAGCTGATACGTTGTAATGCCATATGCTATTAATATGCTATTTTTCCAAATTATAATCCAATATACCACCCAGGGTAGGGGATCTCTGAAGGCGCGAGGGTGCTGCCACATAGGGAGTCCCGTCAGTACTGAAATTTCTAATTAAGTGAGAACTGTAACGCCGATATTGGTAGTTGCAGATTCTTCCACATATTATATCAGCGCTAACATCCTAACGTGTTATCTATGATCCTAACCTGACAACTGCCTGACGTGTATCGTGAGTTAGTCCAGTTTTTGTTTTTAAAAACTATTTTGCTTATTTGTGTGTGTTGAGTACTCGTAGTTGGTTTTTATTGTTTATAGTGGGACTTTTATTTTAAGAGTCAATATGTTTTGTGAAAGACTAAGGTGCACCCGGTAAGCTCTACTTCCCAGCATTGTTTTGGTTTCCTAACATCTATTTTTCTTGATGTTTGTCATTGAAAAATGTGAAAAAACGTTCCATTTATTGTATACTTTTTTTATTCAATAAAATATATGAGCTTGATGATTATTGCTTCATTTTTCTCGTCACGGGCAATCAGGGCTATTCTCTAAGTAAAGTGGTTATCGCAGTTGTTAACCATAGCAACTCTGCTAACAACTCTCGATAATGACCTTAGTAACCACTTGCGAAATTTTAGTATTCTCTAATACACGGTTGGCAACAGTTGTTATGATAACAACAACCAAGACCCATACGTGAAAATGGATGTGACAGCGCCGCAAAATAGTTTCAATGTACGGAAAATAGGTCGTTTCTTTGCTTTAACAGAGTAAACAAATATACAGTCCGTTCGCTGTATCTTTTCCCATGTATGAAATTATTCACATACTACTTTTTGTAGTACGTCTCTTTCCTACTCACAGAATCTAAACCCCCGAAATGAAACCGTTTGTTCCATTACAACATAATATAACAAACAGAGATAGCCATATGATGAATGTCGGCGATAGGTTTAACGCGAATTTGTACGCATTTGTACGTTGACAGACCGAAGACTTTGTTTACATTTTTATTTTACATTTCCATTCGTTTTTTTCCCTTGCATATAAATTTATTTCAAAAACAGTTGTTATAACGACTAACTTATACCTGAGTGTTCGAATATTTGTGGTAAGTAAAGATTATTCATCTACTTTTTATTTATTTACTTTGCAATGAAAACTAACCTTAAATTGACATTTCATCATGATTCTGGATAAAGTTCCATCAAACTGAATTATATGAAACATATTTTGCTTCCACCAATGTAGAAAATATTGACCTAATTTTCTGAAAGACCAGAATTATTTATGAATGATTCTTATTTTTAGAATATGCCTGGAAAAACGTTAAATTCGCAAGCACAGGAGCTGGTTCTAAATGTGTTGGAGTATTTTGAGTTGGAAAAAAGAAATGGAGGACCTTTGGAACCACTTTCATGTGTTCAAGAGGTAACATAAATATTTAAGTGCATGCTTGTTTAGCAATATACTTATCATCAATAAAAATTTTTTTATGTTAGAGGGTAGCTGCTGCCTTGAAAATATCTCGGCGGACAGTATATGCTATAAAAAAAGGAAAGAAAACAATCAAATGCTTTCAAGCCCAGGCAGAAGCAGAACTCGTTCTAAATCCAAAACAACTGATCTACCTGAGGGAGCTAAGATGGCAGTACGGGACACATTATATGATATGTACCAACAGAGTAAGTATTTATTTATTATTTGATTAAAATCTTTTGTTAAAATGTAGCTGAAGGTATTTTGTAATGAGTATTCAAATCAGGGTATATTCAAGAAAAATTTAGGAAGGTATTTATATAGATTTTAGTAGTTTTGTGACTACATTACAATTTAAGTCAACTATTAAATTTATCTTATTTTTGAACAGTCAAGGTTTAAACATTGATGGAATGTACAATCATAATATCATTAAAAACATGGTATTTGTTCTAATTGAATCTCTACTATAATTTTTGTATTTGTTTTAGAGAAGCATGTTACTTTGACTACCTTAAATTGTGAATTAAGGGAAAGAGAAATTCTATCTATTGGCAAAACATCTCTCAGCATTTTGTTAAAAACATTGGGATTCAAATATAACAAAGATGACAATCGAAGAGCTTTAATGGAGCGGACCAGTATTGCAGCCTTGAGAGCCAATTTTCTACGTGAATATATGGAAAACCTTTCAAGTACTCACCCAAGAGAGCTTGTATTTTTGGATGAAACATGGATCTATTCGAAAGGAAATAAAACATATTCTTGGCAAGACAACAGCACTAAAAGTGTTCGTAAACCAGATGGTTATGATGGTAAACGTTTTATAATTGTTCATGCTGGTTCTACCAAAGGATTTGTCTCTGAAGCCAGTTTATTATTTTGCTCAAAATCTAAAGTAGCTGATTACCATGGAGAAATGAACAATGAAATCTTTATTAAATGGATAAGTACTCAATTAATTCCCAACTTAGAAGAGCCATCTCTTATTGTTATGGATAACGCTCCATACCATAGTGTTCTTTTAGAAAAGCAACCTTCTACCAATTCGACAAAAAATGAGATTGTTACATGGTTGACAACAAACAACATTAAGTTTGATACAAAACTTACAAAACCTGAATTGCTACAAATTGCAAAAATGAATAGAAAAGGAAACGTGTATAAAATTGATGAGTTACTACGAGAACATGGTCATGAAGTGCTGAGACTACCGCCATATCATTGTGAATTCAACGCTATTGAATTAATTTGGGCAAATTGCAAGTCATATTACAATAAATATATTGGAAAAGATGGTTATTCAGATAGTTCTGTTATAAATATGTGGAAAGAGGCACTGGAACAATGCGATCAACAAATTTGGGAAAAATGTGTTAGGCATACTCATGAAATTATAGGAAAGTGGTATGCCCGAGAGCAAAATATAGTTGATATTGGCATTCAACCAATCACCATTGACATAAATACTGGTGATAGCTCCGATTCTGAATGTGAGGACGATTAAATAAAATTTATTGTATATATTTATGAGTCTTAAATATACATATTTAAAATATTTATTATTTATTTTCACAACCCAAAAGATTTTTATTTTTCGTTGTTGAACCGTATGGGTGGGACGGCCCAATAATAATGGTTGCCAGCCATAACCCTAAAGGGGCAATTTTGATTTGCAAAGTTTTTACTGAGGTAGTTGTTATTACTTACTCTTATGCAAGGAAATTTGCGGAATAACCTCATGAAACTCTGGAATACTAACAGTTTTTTCAAACTAAAAGTTTAGGTAACATATTGCTAAATGGCTGTGAAATATTTACAAATATCTATTACACCACCTTCAATAATAAATAACGTACACCGTCATTTTAGCCACATCCTAATTGAACCATCAATCTACGACCTGCGTGCCATTTAATGTATTGATGTATTGCGTTTGTATATGAATGATGACGCATGGGAAAAGATTCACCGAACCAACTGTAAACTTCAAATATTTTTGTGGTTGTTTATTTTTTCGGTAAAGCTAAATTTAAATTATGGAAGGAAAATAAGTAACTTCATTTTCTGTATTTGGAAACCTTATTTCCCTATAAATGTCACAATTCTACTAACTGATGGGCTGCGTTCGAGAAGCTGGTTGTTGGTATGAAAATTGTTTTAAGGAGTGGGGGTAAAAACTCACTTGGGTGTGCTAAACTCGCTCTAGGTTTTCGAACGGTGATGGAGTGTTTTGTTCCAAGGTTATGTTTGTTTGGTTGTTGGTTGTTGACAACTTGACAAATCAAATTGAAAATTTATTCATTCAAATCTTTTCCTGAATATTTTCTTGGATTTTGAATTGATGATCAAATTGGATTGATTTACGAAATGGATGAGCAGCGGAGATGTGTGAAAAGAAAACGCATTTTGGCTGCAGTTATGGTTGCCTCCAAAAGATTTGTAGGGACTAAAAAAATGAATAATAATAATAGTGACTCAAGCTCCGATAGTGAAGATGATACTCAAATGTTGGAATTAATGAAAAAGAGGGTGTCAAAAATTCATAGAATGGAGAACTATTTTGAAGTTGTTATTCCAAGCTATGATGACAAAACATTTCAATCCCACTTCAGACTAACTAAACCAGCATATAATAAAGTATTAAATTCATATGGTTTATATTTTATTCAATAAATTTTTCCATTTTCAACTTTTTTTTTGGTGTGATTAAAATTTTCCGCATTTATTGTAGAAGTAATGTCATTGCACACCATACAATTTTGAACACTAGTGCCACACATTCTATGAAAGTTTTCTTCATAAAAGTTGATCAAAATAAGTATAAACTTGCGACTCCATTCCCCAATAGATGCTTCTGTGGTTGAATTAGGTTGAGATTTTTTTTGAGACAAATTTCCACTTAATATCCCTTCGGTTTGTTGTGTTTCCGTAGTTCCAAAACAACTTAAGACACTGGGAACTGATGAAATATGAAACATATACTGCTCTAGAAAACACATCAAGGTAATAAGTTTTTGGGGAACTAAAATATTCACTTATAAAGGAACATAGGAACGAGTTGGTGATTACCAAGTTTGTCCAGAATAAACCAATTGCCATTTGCCACTGCTCATTTTCTACCAGAAAATATCTACCTTTTTCCAATGTAACTTGTTCCATACTTTTCCTTTTTATAATTCATTCGATAATTTATAATTGACATCTAAAACTTCATATCGACAAAATGAATTCAAATGCTTAAGCTGTCATATGTGACATTTTTGTCAGCTTAAATTTTACCCTAGTCGGGACTAGAGTGTTTGGTGCGCGCACCAGTATGTGACAACCATCTTTTCGAATGCTACAGCACCGTACTATTTTTGTATACACTCCGACTTTTCGAACGGCCACTGTGTGATTTTTATACAACACATCAAGTTTTCGAACGCACCCATGCTTGGCTTGCTAGAAAATGTGAAGTTGTACCAGCACTGGCTTAGTAGCATGCATGGGCATAAAAATTTAGAGTGAGTAATACTTTCAAATGATTGGGAATATGTGTCTTCCGTTGTCCATCAAGTAAAAAGTGATTTAACATTACAAGTACAAAAGCGATCTCTTTATTCAGTCCAAACAAATTTTAAAATGTAATATCTGGCAATTTAAGAGGAATACTAGAAACTCTCAAGTATCTTCTAGTATCTTTTCTAGTATATTTTCATATTCATTAAGATCTTGACAAATGTCTAGCAGCACAAATATTGAATGAATAAAAAGTCTATATGTATTGAAAATGTCATTCTTATTAATTTAAAATATTCAACGGTTCACATAAATGAATAAAAACATTCCAATAAGTGTCTGACGCAAGTGGTTTTCGTAAACAACACCTCTGGAGCAGTTGCCAGTGAACCACTTCACATAGCCACTTGTCATTATGCATAGCACCTCTTATAGCGACTTCACGTAAATAGTGAATACCAATTTTGCGCTTAGCAGCTGACCTAGAACATAACGACAATTTACAGTTGCTATCCATAACAACTTTGCTTAGGGAATAGCCCTGAATGTGGTCAATTTTTTTACAATTCATTAAATTTTACTTGACTATTTGATTGTTATTTTAATATCAATCTAATGTTGAGTAAATTTAGATGAAATGTCAAAAAATTTACCATAAATGTCATTTTGCAATAAAAGTAAAATTACAGTAATTTTGAATATGTCGCCAAGAACTGTGAAATTACAGGAATCTTCTTTTTCGGCTGTTAGCGAAGTTCACGACCATCTGATTTGTGTTGAGGTACTGACGGGACTCTCAAGGTGCCGCCACCCGTACAAATAGAGGGCGCCACGGGTCAGTTTCCCATCTATAAGTATTTTCTTATCCATGATACCACCTTCGTGTGAAGACGTCATCAAGTGAAACCCCTCTTTTTTTCAGCCCCTGCTAAGCTGATTCCAAAAATGAATATTATGTTGCTTCAAATTGGTACAGAGTCGCTAGAAATGGAGAAATTTCAAGCTACTCACGAAATAATAAATAAATGATAAACGAAATTACCTATTCTTATACAACTACTTCAAAAAACTATTGGAAACACCCAGCATTATTCTCAACATTGTATCTAACAGCTTTTATCAGTGGTCCAAACCTGTGAATATAAATATATTTTTTATGTGACGGGAAAAAAATTTGACATTTTATCTCTGTTAACAGGTAACGAAATATAACTTTCCACGAAATTACTTCTTTCCCCGGGAAAAAAGTGAGTACTTTTTCCACGAATATATATATTCATTATACATATAGATAAAGGAAGATATTTGATTTTAGAATATTTTATTGAACATAAGTTACATTTCCTTTATATCAAAAGTTCAATCATTGAATGTGCATTGCATGAATGACATGTTCCTTGAACTATTCGGTACAACGGACGAATTTTATTGTGTTGAAATAATATTTCTCTCTGACATGGACACAACTGCTGTTGATGTACCTGGTCGCAAATCGGGTGTTATTTCAGAACTGCCAGATGTTCTGAACGCTTTATTAGCAATTTCTGCTCTGTGTGCCACCGATTCATCAACATACCCTTCAGCGACCGTTGATGACTTCCAACCTCCATGTTTCTTCAGTGTCATCAAGTCCCCCCCAGATTCAGCTAAAAGTGTAGCAGACGATCTGCGAAATGAATGACCTGTATATGAGTTAACATTTTCAAGTTGTAGAAAATTAGCCACTGTTTCAGGTACCTGATAAAACTGATTTTTACCCACAACCTGATTGATACATTTTCCATTGCGATATGCATAAAACAGGCGGCGATCCTTTGCTGCTGCTGGACGAAGGGCTATGTACATTCGGTAATATTTAATATATTCTTCAGTAACTACAAATCTCCTGTTCACATCATCCTTTGTTTGCTTCAGTTTCACAATTAATAACTTTCCCGAATCTTCAATATCATCTGATGTTACCTGGCTGATTTCACAAATTCGACAAGCAATCCCAAATACAACAACTACCTTGGCCATCAAATAAACTTTATCGGGTGCATTATTTAAAAAATCACCAATATGTGTACTCGTAAAAATCGCAGCTTTCTTGGGCGTGTAACCTGTGTATCCATTTTGTTTCAGAAATGTATTAAGTTTAAAATATTTTGAAATGTCTACATTATTATTGGATCGTAACATACTTTTAATCATTGAATAATTCGACCACACTGTTAATGGCTTTTGTTGTTATGCCAGTTCCGAAAAATAAGCCAATAACACTGCCTCCGAGAAAGGACTGCATGTCTTCTTCATTTTCCATTCCTTAAATCTTGAATACGCGGTCTCGTGAATTATCCGCGATTAAGCTGGCAATAATTTTCGTGACGCTACTTGCGCTGCTTTTATCAACTCCGGTGGAGTCAGAGAAAACTCGGAATCAGACATTTTTCTTCTTCATATTATTCAAAATAACTACTGAAGAATCACTGAGTTCGCAATTTTTGAATGAAATCACAGAATTAAATTGACAGATATTTGATTACTTTGAAGTTTTCCTTAGTAACGCAGGTCTAATTGTCGCTATTACTACAACAGCTTACTAGTTTGAAAATCCAAATTTTATATTGATAACATTCTGACTTCAATATATTGTGATAATATGTTTTTTCACTATTAAATTGTCGTTTTTCCTGTCACAGAAAAAAAATAGTGTATCATACACGGGAAAAATATTAGATTTTAGCACTCGGTTTTTTGTCTCCTCCGCTTCGCTTCTGGAGACAACATAACCTCAAGCTAAAATGTAGTACTTTTTGCCCTTGTATAATAAATAACTATTTTTTCCACGACTAAATAATACCGCACAAATTATTTTCAAATATTCAGCTGCACAATGATATAAATTCTTCAAACCAGTGAATAATGAAAAATAATTCACTCTCGTTAGCCAATCACATTTTATTATCATCAGAATTCACGCTAAAATAAATTGAAATGGATAAATCAAATCGTCTCTTCTAAAACTTCGAATGCCTCACAACACAAATCGCTTCTGACAGCCTGTTGTTTGAGACGTCAAAATAATTATATAATTATAATTTCACGTATTATAGAGTGGAAAAAATGGACAACAGTAGCGATAGTAAGAATTCAATAATGTACACCTCCCGGAATTAATTTCATTTATAAATGTAGGGTTTGAATTGAAAATATGAGTTACGTATATATATTTGCTCTTCACATTTTTGTAAATACTATGCTCTGTAGCCTAGTGCTAGAAATGGTTGACTGTGGCTTGGAGAAAGCTTAGAATATAAAACAGACAGGAAGGAGTTCTGTCATTCATTAGCTGTATAAGAAAATGCGACGGAAGTCGCCATTTGCAACACTCTGATTATGACTCATTTGTAAAGTTGACGTTGACTGACGTGGATTATTTTTGTAGTTTTTTTGGTGAAAATAAGTTTAAACGAAAGTATTATCAGAAGCATTATTCTGTATTCGTATTTTCATTGCTCTTAAAACATAAAATATTCAATACATCTCAATATGCTACAATTTTAAAATAAAATTTTACATATCCCATACCCTATACATATACAAACAGTACGCCACTGTAAAAACGGAACCGATCATTCGCCATTTGCAACCTCCTATTTGGACGCAAACTTATTTGGTAAATGCTCCACTGTCTGTTTTATGTTCTAAGGGAGAAAGTATAGTCTTTTACTTGTGTAGAATGAAAATTATTCACTTGGAAACTTAATCCGCGTGAATAATAGCCATCATTCTGCACTCGTTGGAGAATATACCATCACTATTTGACAGCTTCTTTGTCTTAAGCTGTCAAAAATCTACGATTCTGTATCCATAACGCCCGAAAGAAGCTATCTATACGTGAACACTATCCCAAATCATCTGCAACTTAAAAAAAATGCTTTCAATCGAAAGTGATGATTAAAATATTATTGATCATTGGTATTGGCGATAAGATGCAAATTCAAAAAAAGATATGCCGATTATTCTATCAATCTACTGCAGAATGAAGAGAAAATACAGAGAATTATGACATGCGAGGTAGACCAGAAATTAATGGAAAAATTCAACAAGACATAATTTTCTCGGCAGTGGGAAATTCACACTGTACATTGCAAGGATTGTCTAGGAATTTTGGTATTGGAGGTCTTAGGTATCAAATATTTTCAAGAAGATGGAATAATTTACTCACATAGTACGTCTTATCCATGAATTGGATGAAGACGACTTTGAGCGAAGAAATGAATTCTGTGAATATATGATGGACCAATAATGCTTTTTATCTAAGACCACCCTCAAAATTAGTCATTTACGAACAAGAGAATGTGTGAAATCATACATTATACATACGTTAAAAAGCGTGCGTAAATGAACAACGCTTTTTATATGGGACTTTCATTATAACACCCAGAAGAGTGCGTAAATGACCACTCATTGCGAAAAAGGCACTCGCTACGTTCGTGCGTTGCATATCATAAATAACTATTACCTAACTAGTGCGTCAAGTGATACTTTTCCGCACGCTATTGTAACGTTATATTTGACCACTATCATTGTAATATTTAAATATCTACCGGACGGCGAGTAGCCAGTCCTTTTCTCCTATCAACATGTGATTCTCGTCGAAAACCTGTAGCACCGATCGCTTCAAAAGGCAAAATTTTTACATTTAATGTACGACGAATAATCTACGTTGGTGAGGTTCAGTAGACACTGATATTTGTCAAATATATCAATTCTTCTCTCCTATACAGAGAAAGAAATTAAGAACACACTACGGATACGTAAATTCTTTCTCGAAGCGGAGCATGTGAACAGGAGAGGAATATAATAATATAACGTATGTCGATTGCTCATCGCATGGTTCAATTTAATAGCGAGTAGTTAAAATAAGCTTTCTTTCTCCTGTGAACCATGAACCGATAAGGTCAAGAATTTTTAATTGTTTATCTTTATCTTTATCTTTAACTTTATCTTTCCTAAAGTGCATTCAATGTGAATGCACTTACTAAGTACCTGGACTTACTGAGTACCTGAGACTTACTGAGTACCTACTTACTGAGTACCTGAAGTTACCTGAGCCTCACTTAGTACCTGAGCCTTACTTAGTACCTGAGTCTTACTAAGGACTTGCCTGAGAATTTGTACCTGAAGTTACCTGATACATACCTGAGACCACAAAACAGTCTGGAACTTTGTACCTACCATCAGACACGTGGAAAATCAAGGGAAGTAACCAGTGAAATAATTTAAAACCAACGTGCTTCAACACAAAAAACCATAATTTTTTTTATATTCTCCTGTGATATTTTTTTTTGATCATTATACAACTTGTAAATTTAACAACGTTGTTCATATTCCTTCCC
>CAJUYH010007086.1:0-18416 GCA_910591685.1 Galerucella tenella
GTGCGGGAAAGTGGGTTAAAGCGCACGGTAGTAGAAAAATAATTTTTCTCCGATCGAATATATAGACGAATCACTTAAAAATAAAGTAGAAGTGGCTAATGAAATATTCAACACTCCTGCCTCGACTTCAAATGAAAATGATCGAAACGAGATAAACCAAACAATTAGCCATGCAGCTTCAAGGTATATGAATTCTCGTTGCCCCCCAGTACAATTTACAAATTGTACAAACTGTACAATAAATGTAAATATTAACAACAATTAATTTGTGTTCAACAATATCGTAATAAATTAGATGTTTCTTTTAAAACCATTTTATCAATATAAAAATTAAAACCATATTTTGTTTAATTTTATTGTAATAATCCATTTGTAACATTATCGCACGCTACAGCAGTGCGGTAAGAATATTACAGCACTGTTATTTTATAATTGCTTATCAACTGCGCACTATTCTGGAATGTTGAGCTTTGCGCATAGCAAACAGGTCAAAATAGTGCCACTTCTCCCACGATCGGAGAAAAAAATTAATTTAAGTCGAGAAAAGCAAATTGTATCAACGTTATCTTCAACAAAGATGTTATAAATAATTATATGTACAAACCAAGAAAAGAACAAATCTGATTAAGGTTACATCTGCTATAACAGTTTCTCACGTTCCATGTTTTGTATTTTAGTTGTTCATTTGGACTATCTGTTCCTGTTTTTTGTGAGTATTTTTTAATTAAGTATTAGGTAAGTATATGTTTATTAAAAAAAATATTTTTCATTCCAGTTTATTTTTGTTTAATAAAAATACACATTGTTTTGACGTCGACACTGCAAAACACACTTCTTATAATTTGTACCTTCTTTTAATATTATCGGTCCTAATATCTTATTCCATACGGCTGGAATTACGGAACAAATTTTGGTTTTCCATTTGTAAATCTATGAGCAGAGGAGTTTCTCAATATATAAAGCGATTTTTAAATAAATTTCTTCTCCACCATCGCCCAATATTATTACGTTTCCTCCTTTTCGACTTGACATTAAACAGGAAAAAAATCATAATAAGGATGACACAGAAGTCTTATAGAGTTTTCAGGTGATAATTTATTATTCCCCAAAAAAATAAATACGACCTTGTCACGGCTAATACTTTTATGGCTTTATTGCATGTCATTATCCTATCTCGAGTCAGGTCAGTTTCTTAGATCGAGAAAAGAACTATACGTGAAAATAATGAGGAGGGGATCAAACACAAATAATAGACACCCGTAGATCAGTCTGTATGAATATATTTTTAAAAAAATTCTAAAAATAACTACAATGAAGTAACTTTAACATAATCGACTACCAATTTACTATTTTCATTCCATGTTGGTTTCCATTGATCCTGTGCCGATTTAAAAACATTGAAACTGTTCCTCTCCCCACTTCTCCATGGTTTTGGAGGCCCATCTTTGAAAACAAACCCACCGACACCAACTCCCAATGTCAAGTACATCTGAAAGATCAACAAATAATGGAAATTAAAGTTCCCCATCATGTGAAATGATCAATTTTTACCTCCTGATCGAATGGAGCAAGCTTAGATCCTTCGTTCCATTTTTGAGGTTGGAGATTCAAAAGAGGTGTCAATGAAGCAAAGCCACTGGTAGGTGGATTTATGGTGCCGTAGATTCGTCCATCGACACTCAAAGATATTTCATCTGGAAAAATGTACAAAAGCATAAATTAATCAGTTCAATTTTGTACAACTCAATATTAGGGGTGGGAGCAAAAGTGATATTTGGCGAGTTCTTTGCAAAGAAAATGTTTTACTCCAGACTATTGTGACTACATACTCCAGCTTCAACTATTACACATGAAACTTGCTTCTCTTGAGTCATGTTATCTTCAAGCCGTTTCAATAAGATCACTGACTACATAATATGCTGTGTTTTGAGCTATCTACACAAAATTCACTTTGGTTTAAAAAAGTATCCATCTTCTCTCACAAGATTACATCTGGTCGTACCTAAATGTTTAAATTTGGATGGATATATCCTGTTCCATCACATCGAAATAATACCCACCTGATAATTGATTCAGCTATTTTGTTAATCAAAAATGAGTTAATTTGTGAAACCATCACCTTCGTACCTATTCTTAATACTTCAATATGACTGCAAGTTTCACCTTTACTTCTGAACTTCAGTGGAGCTGCCTACACGTTAAGAGAAAAAACTGAATGAATAATGAATGATAATAATAGTTATTTACGTAACTAGTTATGAAAAGAGCGATATTGCTCAACAAGCGTAATATTAGCCAAAATGAGCACCAGCGAGTTTTGCAAATTATGTGAGTTGAATAATGTTGCTCTCTTCATAACGTGTTTACGTACAACGTTTTATCTAATTCCGCGCTTTCATAATTTTTAATAAATTCTTCAATTACAATGGTAATATTAAAGTGGATTCAAATGATGCTAGAAGTACTGTTACTTTAAAGTATTCACCCATAAAATTGTCTAACTTTAAATAACTGTGTCCTTAATAATGTTGTTCTCAATGATTATTAATCTTAAAATACTATTGAATTACAATTGTTGCTTTCGTTTATTTGGGCTTCAAGCACTTGTGCGTGACACCCCAGTCGTCACGACTTTTTAGCAAATCGAACAAGATTTTTTAGGATCCTCAAAACCACTTGTCATGTGCCAATGCCAATGAATTTCATGTATTGTTAGAAGAACAGTTTTCAATAAAATTATAATGTTGTTGAAAATATAATTTTGCATCTTTAGATATTTTTAGTAAGGTTTAAATCGTAATTGGCACTATCTTAACCTTTAAATGAACGTCAAGCCGGACAAACGTCAAATATTTAATGTCCGTGGCTTGAAGCTCATACTTTTCGGTATGTGCTTGAGGGGCAAGGGGAAGGTAAGACTAGGCGTCACGCCCGGTAATAAACGAACGAAATTCAGTCACTACGAGCTGCTACTAGCAGCCAAAAGTGAATAATCGAAAGCACCTATCAATGAGGTGATTGTCAAAGGTAATACCACGAGAGCTTCAAATTTTATCGATAATTTTTTTTTCCACGAAAACTTGTTTATTTGGCAAAAATATGAAAACAAACCGATTGATAAAATCACGAGTCCGTTAGGACGAGGGATTTTATCTAAATTCGGTTTGTTTGAATGTTTTTGCCTCAAAATAAACAAGTTTGAGTGAGGAAAATAAAAAATTATGTGATAAAATTTGAAGAGCGAGTTGTATTTGGGAAGATTATTTTTTTCAACAATTTAAAATGTATTTAAATGTATTAAATGTTCAACATTCTCTTGGGTGATGGCACTGAACGGGTTTGTGTTCATTTTTCAATAAACTTCGAAGCACTTTTAGTTGTCAATAATGACAAATGTAAAGTAAAATTTTGACGTTTCAATGTAAACAAGGTTTTATCGATGAGGAGGCATAATTATCAGTATAATACCGAATGATTGGCTAGAATAATGTATTGCTATTGGTTAAAACCACCAAAATGTCAGATTTTGACAAGTGAAAAAAATAATCAGTATAAACAATGAAATAATTGTCAGTTATGACAGTACCTAATTAATAAATTATTCTTTGAAACAGTTACGTGAAGTTTTTACATAACTTCTTTCCATAACTGATATATGAGGGTTATGAAAAATGTGACGTTACCTAACGTCAAGGAGTGACTTAAAGTGTCACATTTGATAGTGGAATTAGATAAATTAATAAACAACATACCACAACATACCAGCACCTACCTACTACACTCATCGACCGCTATCCGTTAAAAACATTTGGGAAAATTATATTTTCCGTAAAAACCCAATACTCCCTCCGTGACAGTAATATTTCCGACTTAGGGACAATGGTCTCTACCACATACCTGGCAGGCCTACTCAACTTAAAACTTGTTTAGCGGTACAAAACTGAGATTGATGTATGATGTGAAAGGGTCGGGAGAGTGGAAGAGGAGGGTAATTAATAGGACGGTAGAGCAGAGTATGCTGTATGGCGTGGAAGTGTGGGGTAAAAGATCGGTGGTGAATGCGAGGATTAGGCCACTCCTGCGGGTGCAGAGAGGGATACTCCTGAGGGTGGTACAGGAGTGCAGAACAGTAGGTGGACTGGCAGCAGCGATGCTGTCAAGGTCCTACCCATTATACGTAATAGCTAGAGCCAGACAGAAATACTGGAGGGGTGCGACCAGAGAGGAAGCACTGGAATGGATGGAGGAGGAAGTGAGCAGGAGAAATTGTGTGGACCGGGAATTACTGAACTACTTCTAGACGCAGGTGCTCACTGGACAAGGGTCAAGAGTAGGGTACCTCCACAAGATTGGAAAAAGAAAGACTGGAGGATGATGTGGGACATGTTTTCGGATGTTGGAAGAACGAGGAAGTGCAGAAGAAGTTGGGAAAGAAACTAAGGGATGCGGTGTAATGGAAAAACATGGTGGATACAATATTGAGGGACAAGGAGGAAGATGAAGGTGAGTGGCGCAGTGGACAGCATGATTAGGAAATGAGAAGAACTCGATATGGCATGTGAGAGATAAAAGTGATAGAAAGAAGATGACAGAGAGTGTGTGAGGGACCGCCGCCCGTCTTGAAATATGCTAGGTGGAAGTAACGGCGAGTTTTAGGTGGGTTTAGTTGGTATAGGCATTCCGTTGGGGATGAGTCCCAACAATGTCTGGGGCTGGTTCACCCAAAATTCACGGTTAAACGGGGATTTTCATACATAATGCGCTATCAACATGAATGAAGCGCAGTATAGTAGGTACCTATATTCTGTAAAAAAAATATGAAAAGATGTGAAGCATGAGAAGCTTGAAAAAATGTACTTATAAGGGAGAAACTAGAATAAAACAATTTATTAGACAAAAAACGAATGGAAAGATTAGAGAAATTGAGAAGTCCACTTACTTGGAGTCCAATTTACGCTATATACATGGAAATCGTCCGACCAAGAACCAACATTTCGTGAGACTGCTTTGTCTCCGTATTCTCTAGCTGCAATTGTGTTCCCAAGGATAACACCACCGTGTAGAACCCTATTTAAATTGGCATTTCCTGGTGTAAACGCTATTCTAATCTGACCTGATTTGTAGTTGGAACCGTATTTTTCTGTAGCAGGAGTCAAGTACAATTCTGAAATGAAATAAATGAAAAAACAATGGAAAGAAAACTCTTTCCATTTTGCGTACCCTACATTCACAAGTAGTATTAGGTTTTCAAATAAACTGAACCCGTATAAAAGAAAAAAACATGAAAGAAAAAGAGGAGATCTAAAGGTACACGATTATGGTGCTGGTGGTCTGAGCTGGAATATGTAATACTAACCTGGATAGATCCAATCTCCTTTAGGAAGCTTGGCGCGTATTTCAACCAGTCCGTATTTAAAAGTAAACTTGGTTTTAGTAGTAATTCTGGAGGATAAAACTGGAGGTAAAATGAAGCCAGCATCATATTTTCTTCTACATAATTGTGATCCTGTCGTTGCCGTACAGCTGCAAGATTATAATTGACATCAAAAACTGCAAATTTTCGATTGTTTCAAATTGTTGTCCCCCATACAAATTTTGTTCGAAAATTCCCCAAATTGAATAATCAACCGGATTTAATTCTGGGCTGTTAGGTGGCCACATTCATACCCAGCAAACATGAATGAGCGGTAAATAGACGGGCCATAGCTGTTAACTGCGGTTACATGTCGGCAGCGGCACAGCGATGTCGGTAAATAATTGGAATTATATCAGTTTTGCCACCTTGGCTGAACATATTTATGGTGGATGTTTGTAATTTAGCCAGAAATTACCCGTTGAAAATTTGCCATAGACGCGCCGATGTCGTTTTGACACCAGGCATGCGACTTGTAATGAGAATAAAACATTGGCATTATTGAATATCACGTTAGCAGTTGGCACTACTGCTGATTTGCTAGCCGTTGTGTTAAAGATCAACCTAACCTAGTTGTGTTGTGTCTCGTGGTATGGTAAGGAATAATTGATAACTTTAGTTGACTGTAGCGACCATTTTATTAGATTTGTGTGCTATATCTAATCTATTAGAAGCAAAGGAACGAGTATATATGTCCGAAAACACAGAAAAGTAAGCATGTTGCATGTTGCATCATATACCATCATAATATATGTTTCCTCTAGAAAACCCCTGCATAATATCTCAAAGAGCACTCGTCAAAAACAGCACAACATATTTATATATAATTGTATATGTAATATTTTTTTATTTATCATTATATTTCTATGTTTTAGTCATCATATATGTCTCATTGTTATACCTTAGTATATATAGCTTATAAAACAATACTATTGGTGAACATATTTTTTTATATTTATATATATTGTATATGGAATATTTTTTTCATTTTTCATTATATTTCTTTGTTTTATTCATCATGTGTTTCATTCTTGAACCTATAAGTATATATAGCCTGTAGATTTGTATAAATCATTGATTAAGTCCCAACAGTGGGATGCCGGCGGTTGATTAGTAGAATACCCGCAATCGCACCATAATCTGTACAATGCAATATCAGTTCACCCCAACTTTGTCAATCCGCCAAAGTACCGCTATGTAACGAAGCGGGTGGTAGTCTGGAGGCTTACTGGTGGCCATCGCGACACGGGCTAGCCGGGCCGACGACGTATCATGATTGTGGCCCACTTGTGTTGTCCGTCGATTGTTTTTAAAGTGCCTCTAGAGGCCCACGTGTAACATGTTTGCTGGGTACTAGTTTTCTCCAAGTTTTAAAGTTACTGAACTGTTTTCATAAATGTGCTACTCATTAAAATGTTATTTAATAAAAAAAATGGTATTCCACGAATCCGGTAATTTCGGAAAGTTTCCTCTTTACTGAAGTGTACTGGATAGTTTATATACCGAAAATTCATATTAGTATAATTTTAGCTAAGACAATTTTCATTTGCAACGAGCTCAAATGCACTGTTATATAATTTTTTAATTAAGTCCGACCCTGTACATTATTTTTGCTTCCAAATTTACAGACATGTTGAGGACATGTTAGGTTATTAGCCCAGCAAAAAAAAATAAATTACCCAAAAAAGAAAAAAAAATTTCAATTAAAAAATGTACTCCTTTATTTCGGCCCACAGTGTATATACCACATGTAAGAACCTTGTGAAAATAAAAACAGTGGAAATAATTGATACTCCATTATGATTTTATCCACCACCAAGTAATTTTAAAGTACAAATAATTCTTAATTTATTTATTATCAAAGGGAATACAATATACACCTATGCGAGGGAGAATTTTGATAATAATTTGTAGCACCAAGGTTGATGTCAAAAACTTTAAAATTTCTTTTATCATAAGCCGGGATATTAAATTAAATACTCTCATCCCTTGGAAATCGAAAGAACTTTATTTTTCTTTCCAAATAAAATTTATTTGGACAGTCTCTGTATGAACAATACACTCCGCCGTGATGTTTATTCATTTTATAAGAATAATAGTCTATACCACTATATTTTTATAGTTAATATTACCACAACGCACAATCGATCCCATCCCTCTCTCTGTTCTCTTTATAATCTGTGCTTTGCACTAATATTCCAATACTAAACTTACTTATTTCCTAAATCGAAGCCATTCGAAGATGTCACAAATCCTTCACCGAAAATATCTTCAGAAAGAACTGGTGTTATTATTAAGAGATTATTTTCAATTTTTAAAGTTTCCGGTCTATTCACGTACATAACAAATTCATAATCCTGGAAATGAAAAATACCATTAAAAACTATAATATTGAAGGAAGTTCACTTTAGAAATCTTTCCAGATACTCACAGGTGCATCAGCGTATTGTTGTTCGATTGTCCATCGATCTGATTCAAGTGTAGATGACGAAAAGTTGTCGAAAAGTAAAACTGATTTACTGGTAGAAGCATCAGGATTCTGTCTAATGTCAATTTTCGGAAAGTCTGGATTTACCAAGTCTAAAAATACAATGGATGAATAAAAAATGTATTCTTTTTCTATAATAAAGACGTTGTAAAAGTACTACGAAACTTATATATTCGGAAATCTACAGAATAATTTACATAAGTTCTCTATCAAAAAACGGCAGGGGAGAGTTAAATAAATAAAATAAATCTAGTACTTAGATTTTTACAAATTTGGTGAGGGATTCACATTTACTCTATCTTTAAAAATACGTGAATATACCTAATATCTAACATAAATAGTGAAGTTTGTGACAAGTTCAGAGTGTATATTAAAACATACCCAAGCAGCGATATCGTTGTATAACGTTGGGCTAGACAACCCAACTCTGGCACCCAAAATTGTATAGGGACCACGTTACGACCCAAATTTGCACCTAAATGGGAAATATAAGGAGCTCGAGTAGTCCGCTTTGACGTTCTATGTCTTATGTACTAGACCGAATCCAATGATCACAAATTATATACAAAATTTGTTGAACCGTTTTTTCTCAGTTTGTATGAAATAATCTGACTCATCCATAATCTCTAGCCAAGCTTTCTGTTACTCTTGAAGTACTCCAGGAGAACTCTGGCTTCGTTATATTGTATAAAATTTTATTCGCAACTTCCTTTTTGTTGTCGACGATTTCTGTGATATTTGGAAATATCTATGTTTTCTTCTATAAAAAGGGAGTACATCAGCATGTATTATGTAGGTAGGTACACCATAAGCTTGATGTAGACTTTAATACAGCAGATTTTTCGTGAAAGTATGCCAAAAACACGGTTTCTGAAACTGCAGTGGCAGTCTTTGTTTGGCACCATTTCTTGAAGTATTGATACGTTGCTTCATACCACTTCCCTGATTTTTTTTGGCAGCAGCGACTTTAATCATTTGGCTGTCATACGAATCAATAAATTGAATTTATCTCAATTTTTGATAATAAACTGTCAGCTTGACGTTGTTGATAAAATTACAATGCTTATAATCAGAGCCGGATATACGGGGAGGCAAAGTGTGCACTGCACACGGCCCCGCGGTTAGGCCGGCCCCGCGCTAGCGTAACTTTTTCACGATAAGGGAATAATTACCTTGCAGACTCGTGACGTCGCTGGAGCAAAAATACTCATTTATAATGAGTAAATAAAAGTTTTTTTTCTTGGCCCCGCATTTAATTTTGCAAACAGCCCCGCAAACCGCTAGACCGGCTCTGCTTATAATTTCATGCGAAAAGTATAGAATTGAATGAGCATAATAAAAATCCGAGAATAAATTCGTAATCACTCATATGACGTTTGAAGAAAATAACTATTTTGTTACAAGCAAAACGAAAATCTCCAACGAAGTTCTGGTTTCTGATAAACCACGGCCATTATTATAGTTACCAAAAAATGAACGCGCCTAAGAATTTTTTAGGAAAAAGGGGAAAAGTAAATTATGCCATTAATTATTATTTTTTCAATCGCTGAATTTATACCGAGAAATAGTACCTATACAGAGTCCCCAACAACTCCAAATTTTCAGAAGTGCTATAAAATGTGTTTTTTATTTTTCCACACCCATTTTCCCGACGTTCCATTCCGTTATACGATTACCAAATGTTCCAAATATACAAATCCCAACATGTGTTGGTCCATTGACAAAACATGTTGTGAAGCAAGGCGAAAATCCTCTGATGTTGAAGTGGCAAAAATGAATAACCTTGACGGTGACAACTAATTCTGACATACACTGAGTCACTGAGAACCATAATAAATGCTTACCTACAGCTTTAATCGAAACAAACTGAGAAAAAGTATTTTATCATAAAGTTTAATTTTATCAAATGTATTGTACACCTAGGTATTTATCCATCAGTAGCTATTTCTGCTTTTTTGTTGACAATATACTCGAGGTATAGATCGTTTAAAAAAAACAATTTCAGACTAAAAGCAAACTCTAGTCTAATTTGGGTCTGTGTAAACTCCATAAGAAAGAGGCCTACATGTGCTTCCCTCAACGAGATAAAAGAAAAAGGAGGGAAGTTAAGAGTGGTAGTGATTTAAGCAACTTTCGACGGAAGTCGACATATTGAGAAGCCACATTAGTGACATTAGTCATCAATTCTTGTGTCAACATAGATAGCCTTAATATACTGAAATGTGTCAAATTGAAAAGCAACGTTAAAAAATAGTGATTTTCAGTATTAGAATGGATATTTATGAGTATTGATATAAATTTAAGTTGGTATTAGGAGCAATTCTGTGAGCAAATGTTAAATTTTAACGCACAGTTGAAAATAAGACGATCTGCTAACCCATTTTTGCTAGTCTGTATGCATATTAAGCTTTAAAAAGTATTAACGGAAAACTCTTTATTGGATACCATACATGTTGAAATTTGAATCATAATCTTGACTATGTATAGATTAAAACATTTATAATAGCGGAAACTTTGTCAAATATAACGGTAACCACTTCCTATAGAATTGACCCTAGGTATTGAGTTGTACAATAGTGTTATACAATTTTTGAATGTACCAAAATATGGTGTCAATTCTCTAACAACACCTTGAAAAGATGCATATGAGAGTTTTGTGTTTCCCCTATAATCGAATAATTTAATGTACGCCTCTGGTTTGTTTACGGAAGTCGGCCATATTCAGAAGCCACTTTGGTCGATGATTCTCTATACTGTTATGTTCTCCCCTCTTTCTTTTTTACCTCGTTGGCTTCCGCAGATTCGTTTTTTACAAAGTTTCGCTTCTTGTCTGTCGGTGTATTCTTTTACCGTGCCTACTGCGATGAAAAGACGACCTGTCCTAATAAACGAATGTTAATTGAGGAAATCTCAAAACATGCTTGTTTGTAGTTTGTACAATGTAAAACACTCCTCCTCTGCTTCAAAGTTAATATTCGCTTAGTGACATGAGCAGCCGTACATAAATACCTATTTCAAATTTTCCGGTTCTATAACTAACGAAATTTTCGAAAAGGTTATATTTATTTTATCATCCAATCAAATCAAATCACTGCGCAGAATCTTGAACTAAATATTGGTCAATAAATTGGAATAATCTAAAATAGCTTGAAACAGTTGGCCAATATTTCATACAAGAAATCTATTCCAAATATTGTTATTATACAAAACTTGGACTAAATATTGCACGAAAAATTGTCTAATTTAAAATGACCCTTAGTACAAATTGTGCTATTGGCATTTAAAAATGATATTAATGGACTGTGCTAATATTTGAACTACTTTTAAACGTCCGCCCATAGGTCGAATAATAGAAATCACAGTTGGTTTGTGATATAGGTAAGTAGAAAGTTTTATCCATGTTTTCATGACCAAAACTGTAGCATGCGGTTCTAAACGTTTTTGGGACGTCATCGTATTCCAGATCAGTCCAAAGGTATACTTGCCGTAATATATATTATGCGAACTTAAAGTTGTCGGCTCTTTTTTCGACTGTTATTCGATACGATACCGTCATAGTCCGTAATATAACTTGAAGGGGATATACGATTAGACAGCAGCATTAAAAATATTACGTCCACTATACCCACAGGCAAAAATGAACGTTGTCTGTCCAACTAATTCTAACGTTCGATTTACTAACGTCGAGTGTGGTCATTGGCCCGGCTAACTTCGAAGTTTCCAACGTCAGATTAAGTTATGAAATGGCATTGTGAACATGAGAACAATAAATAATACCAAAATCAACGTTGATTTGAGTAAACATTATGTCGGAAGTAAAAATATTGCTGCTTGGGTACAGTTTGATATATTGTATTAATTTCATACCTGGAACTTTATATTCGCCGAACCTTCTATAACCAAGAACTCTTATTCCATCAAAGTAATCCACGTACAGCCAATAATATATTGTATCACCCGATTTCAGTTTAGTTTCTCTATCAACAAATGACCATTGTCCATTTTTTGCTTTTAATATGTCTCTCGCAAATGTTCCTGCTTCCAATCCGTCAAAATCTTCGTTAATTTTCCCATGGAAAGCGAATAAACGTATACCGTCCACATCTAGAAAACATTATTAAACTTAATACTATTATTTGAAAAGTTTTCATCTATTTTTTGGCACCTTTTGGCACCATATTATTTTTAGTCCCCTCCTGGCTACGGACCTGACTATTACTACTATACTACAATTATATTACATTTACTACTACTATCATACTACAATTGTATAAGTACTATAGAATTTTACAACTGTTTATTTTTACTTTCTTAATATAGGTAGGTAATCACCTTTTGTAACATACAAACACTTTTCACTAACACTGTATATAAAAACACCAATTCCACTATAATATTATCGTACCTGGAATAGACACTTTGAATCCTCTAGGTTGAGACACTTCTACAGTTGCTTCTGGTACCTCAAATTGAGCCTTCACAGACACAAAACAAAAAAAACAAAGTAACACATAATAATATATCATGTTGTTGCTGTGAATTCCAAATTGTGACTATTGAAAAAATTAATCGTATTGACTTGCCTTGTTCTTTTATTTGTTGAATATTTATATATAATAAACATAGACGGCGGAGTAAAAAAGAAAAATAACGTTAAGTTCTTATTGTACGATGTCCCCAAGACAATCACCAAAAAATTCAGTTTTTTCACATTCAAATAAATTTGATCCGTTTTTCCTTACTCACTTTCCAAGTTATTAGCTAGTTCAATTTGTCGATAATCATATTATGTACACCCTGTACACTAAAAATAACATCGTTCAATCTCAGTTATGATTCTATATCAGCTGAATAACCTTTCATCACATGTGTTTACAAGATTTAAGGGGAAAACCAACTATTACGGTTAATTTAAATCTTGGAAATAATCGCAGGCTAATTATTACAAGAGCCATATTTAAAATTCAGTAGCGTATCGGTCAAAAATGTATAACTAATATGTACTTGAGAACTTAAGTCAAGTTAAAAACTAAACTATAGATAGGTACTAACATTGAAACTGAATATAACGAATACCCAAACTCCTACTACTTCCCTAAATCAATGTTTCAAACTATAGATTCAATTTTCACATTTCACCATTTACAAACGTTCATTTTATGTCAATTGCTAAAGACAGAGCTTGAGTTAATACTGGTTGCATAACTAGTAAGAGACATATTATAAAAGCAATAAATGGAATATACTGATAATTTAATAAATATAGCCGGAAATATTCACAATTATATTAAAATTTGAAAGGAAAATCAGTTAAATATATCTGGAACAGCTGAATAATTCACCAGTGTCATCTGTTTGCAAGTAGAGTATTCACTTGAAATTCGGACATTTGCCCTCACGTATTATTTCCTGCTATATTCTATTTGACATGACAGTTATATGCGCTAGATGGCACTAGTGAATATTATTCCGTATTTGGTCTGTGATACTGTGATTATTCCATTTTGGTTCAAACTTTGTAGTTGAGGAAAATTTCGTGGTATAATTATTGTTTTACGTATAATGTGGTCTTGTTTATTGTTTTAATTTATTTCCAACTGAATGAGTAAGTAAGTAAATACCTTAAAACTAATTTAGTTACTCAAGTTTAGAATATTAGTATGATAAATCGTTCAACGGTTCAGTAAAACCATCTAACATTAAAATCAAGCTGCTTTGTTTCTGATTTGACGTTTCCAAGTTCGATGTCGGCATAAGTCATACAAATTTCAATTTTCTCAATTTAAACAAAATCTAAAAAAGGCTTTTGCTTTGTTTCTTTTGATTAACTTTTTAGTGCATTTTTTGTTTTCGTCTCAAAACAATTTAATAACTTAGCCACCACGGTATTTTAACAAGTGTTATAAAGCCAAATGTTATTTTATTTATAAAATTACGAAAGTTGAGAATCTGTTTAGTATTTAAAATGGAAAATCAAGAATATGTAGAACCGGGTGAGATAAATTTTCAAGGTTTTCAGGATATGCCAAACGAAAGGTGAGTTATAATAACTGCATGCATTTAGGGAAAATCGAATAGGCATTATACTGCTGGATGGTCAACGAAAAGTGCACACGACACTAAAGCTAGGGGAAATTAGGTACCTACTTATTTAAAAAGATCATTTTGAACAATGAATGTTAGAGAATAATAAAACGTTACTCTTTATGGTTTATGTAATGGAACGTTATATGAAGTTGTTAATTGTGTACTTCACTTGTGCAGGTTTTTGTACTAATAGATTTTAACAGATGGAAATGTCAAAGGATGGAACGAAATTTAACCAATCACTGCGTTATTGTTTAACAATGTGTTACTATCGGATAGTTTTTAAGAAAAGCAGATTAAATTTATAGAATTACTACGGATCTCGTTTCTTTAAATTAGTGATAGGGGTGAGCGGTTCAACGGTAGTACACGTGAATTCGGATTCAATTGCATACAATGGAGAGCTTCACAATTTAACTTCTTCAGCACATAGGTACTTTTTGGGAATTTTAATGGGTTGTTTTTTATTGTTTTTTTTTTGTATCCGTACAATATTAGGACTAGGTACGATTTTTCTATTCAATTTTATAAAAATTTTAGTACTATCAAGAGAGAAGACATAAAGGACGATTATGACATCTTCCTGTTTGCTCATCTAGACAATATTACGAATAACCTAGCTGCTAATACACATGATTTACCACTAGTAGAAGACGTAGATTTACCTACAAACATGCCAGAAGCCACGAACAATTTTTTGCCGAACGGCATAAATACCGTCAAAGAAAATGTATCGCCGAATATGCAATTTCTACAGAATCAACTTCCTGAAGATAATAGTACTTTACATTATGTTCGGTATAAGCTACAAGACGGAAAACACGTGAAGATATGGGAATGTGGAATTTGTAAGTATATTATTTTTTTGGGCTCGGTGAACTATACGGAGACACGAATTTTGACCGATTTTGCGAAAATCGAAGATTATCCGTCGAAAATTTTCCAGGTTATACACAATTTACAGAAAAGTCATTTTTTATTCAACATTTGAACTATTACGTTTGGACTAGATATTTTATACAAACAACAGTTTAAATGTACAGGAAAGTGATCAAGAACGTGTATTCTCAATAATTATAATAACATTCCAGATAGTTTCCTCATGATAATATTTAAATTACCACTTTTATAATGATTATTTTTTTTAGTACCTATTAAGATAAACATTTTTAGGTTATAGTAGCAGTTAACATGAAAAATATGTATGGTATACTTTTTATATTTAAAGATAATAATTATAGAACACACAACTGCATTTTTCGTACGTAATTTCATTAAATAGTAATCATGTAGTTAAAATACACTAGAATGTGATTATCACTAAAACCGTTAAGATTTGGGGATACTAACAGATATACCTTTTATTGGTTAAAATTATGTGGCTTTAATTATTTTTCAGAAAAGGAGCGCTAATTTAAAATGCAAAAAAGTTTTGGGTACATTTATGCCTCATACGTGGCCTATGTGGCGCCCTCTACAAAATATATCGTACAAAATTATGATTTCTCTTATGAAAAAAACCCTCAACCTCAAATTTTTGTGCATATACGTCAAAAAATCAAAAATTAAAATTTCATGTTTAACACCCTGTATCTCTCTTAATATCAACATTTCATTGAGGCTAGTTGATTTAAATCGCAATATTTTGAAGTGAAGATTGTACTGTACTTCTATGTACAATTACTTAAGGACCACTCTGTACATTTTCAAGTTTTGATTTCATGGTTTATCATAAAGTATAAAATGAAATGAAGATTCCCAAACTTTATTTTTATTTAAAAATTGAATGTTTAGACAATTTTATTTTTTATAATGTCCTAGAATTTATATAATCTGATTTACATTTGAAGATTAAAAATGAATTTCAGAGAATACAAATCTACATTTATGGTTTTGGTTACGCATTACGTTTCACGGAAAGATATCTGTCATTGAAAATATTTTCATACAAGTTGGCTGCATGTCAAATATTATGTATTTCTAAATTGGTAATTTAAATGATATTTTGAAAAGGTTATGAAGAATCTAACTGTATTTTTCCATATTTACCGAGAATACAATGACTTGTTGATAACTTTCCTGTACAGTGCGATACTGTTTTCAAATATCAGACCAAAAAGAGGCAGGTGAAACGATGAAAAAAATGTTGTTGGATCTTTTTCTGTAAATTGTGTATAACCTGCAAATTTTTTGACGGTTAATCTTCAAAATAGGTGAGTACTATTGATTTTTCGCAAAATCAGTCAAAAATTCTCCGTATTGTACACTGGACCCGAAAGGGTGCTTTATAAAGGGTGCTATCTGGGGTGTTCCAGGAACTAGAACGAAAAACTTTGGAGATGATAGATTGATATTTGAATATAAGCGAATGCCCCTAAATTTAAGGGCTGCGTTCACATTGAAACGCCCGACAAGGTAACTTACCGGATAAATGACATCATGGCAAGTCGTCGGGCGGTCGTTTAACTGAACACACTGAACGCTTCTTTGTTGTTTGTTGATGTTGACATAACCCCACTATTATTATTATGCATTAATTTTTCATGTAGCACGTACTGACGTAGGTAGTGAGGAATTAAGGGTTGATTATTATTAACTTACCAGTTAGGGCTAGTCTTCATCATTTAAATTAATTATATACTCGGTACTATTTTCAACGTCTTCAAATTCCAATTTGGGCATATTTACTTGATATTTAGGTCAAATTATTGGGAAATATATAAATTCGGAATAATTTTACCATTGAATTAATTTCACCTAATTTTGTAAATTGTTATTTGTAAACAGCTGATTGGCAACATTCTCAACGCGCAAGTCCGGCAACTTTCGTCCATATGCTCGAGGTGGACGTGATGGCAAGTCGCCCGACGTTTATCTTTGTCAAACTGAACGCTGGCAAATTTCACTCGACATCGAAAGTGAACGATATTCGGCGCGTCCGACGTCGTTCGACGTTCAAATTGAACGCGCCCAAGAATTGAAAATTGTTGTTATAATTGTGAACAATACCTGAACAATTTTCAAATTCTAGTCTTATGAGTCTATTGTTAGTTAACGAAAGAAGTAAGACACATATTCTTAGTTTCTTCATCATCTCCTAGATCCGGTAAACTATATGAAACGATGAGTTTCTGACTGATTTTGCAAAAAAAATCGATAGTACATACCTACTCACCTGATTTGAAAATAATTCGTCAAAAACTTTGCAGTAAATAGTCTAATCCATAGATAAAAAAATACTTATAGATGGGAAACTGGCTTGTGGCACCCTTTATTTGTATGGTTGGCGCCACCTTGAGAGTCCCGTCAGTTCCTTTAACACAAATCAGTTGGCTGTGAACTTCGCTTACAGCCGAGAGAGAAGATTCCTGCAATTTTACAGTTTTTGGCGGCATATTCAAAATTTCTGTAATCTCAATTTTATTGCAAAAGTGACATTTATGGTCCAATTTTTGATAATTCATTTGAAGTAACTCAACATTAGATTGATATTACAATAACAATCAATCAAGTCGAGTAAAATTAAATGAAATGTCAAAAAATGGACCATATAATGCCTGAAGTGGGAGAAATAAAGCAATAATCATCAAGTTTATATATTTTTTATGTCATACTAGCTCATTATTGTGTTTTTATTGCTTAGTCACCAACTATCTAATGTCGTATGGCCCGTGCGGGCATAAAGAGAAATAATTTTTTGTTCAACTTATTTAATAACCATGTCGTAAGCTTCTTTAAACTTTTTTGGCAACAGATTTACAGTTACTTCCTTTGCTTTTTCAATAATATCGTCAGGAATTCCAAAATCTTCGTTAATTGTGACTTCCAACTTTGACACATATGAAATTTATTGTGATATTATGACATTTACGTTGGTCAACATTTTTTAAAACACTGATTTGTATTGAGATTGGATTGCAATAACGAACTAGTATGACATAAAAGTTTGTATGTACCGCAGGCATAAACAGATGTGTATACCCTCGGGCGACTTACAAACCCTCGGGCCAGAGGCCCTCGGCTTCGTGAGACTATTTTAATTAAAAAAAGTATACAATAAATGAATCGTTTTTTACATATTTCAATGACAAATATTAAGAAAAATCATGTTGGAATTCAACAAAAATGCTTGGAAGTTCAAAGTTGTATGAAAGAATAACTACAATTTCTGTCACTTTTTATTTAATGAAACATGTTTTTTTATAAAGATTAATCTTACCGGGCGCACCTCACATTACAGACTTCCACAATACATATTCTCGACATTGCCTCTTGAAGTGTTAAAGTCACTCTATAAACAATAAAAACGAACTTTTTTTATTCGGGCCAAGATGGGAAACTCATGTTCGACTGGGTCCTTAACCAGTAGGTACCCAGACAGTAATAATAATAATAATAATAATACATTTATTATCCACATTAAGTATA
>CAJUYH010007087.1:0-18411 GCA_910591685.1 Galerucella tenella
AAAAAAACCTAATGATAATAGACCTTACCTTACCGTGAAAATTTTACACGTAGCTATGGTTGACACAGGCAGTAATTCTACTGTTCTTGGAAATCAGGTTTGAACCATTGGCCCATACATGAAGAGGCGAGTTATCCTTCCCGAAGTAAAATGGATAAATGCAAAGGTTTTTCACGAGTAATGTCAAAAGTGTGCACTACATTTATGTTTAACAAAAAATAAAAAATTGTTTTATGAATTTTCATACTAAATAAAAGATGTTGTTTTTAAAACCACCGTTTTTCAAATAAAACCAACCATACAATTTGCTTACAATGTAGTCAACTGCCTACAAACCAAATTTACCATTTGATCACAATGTAGTCGATTGACTACACCTTGCAACCCTTTATTAGGGGTTTCAACAAATTTGTAAATAGTCTTAAAAATAAAAGTAAAAATCGATTAACCACTGTCTAAAAAATCAGAATTTTTTATCCACTCAAATTAATTCATGAACGAAGGGGCTAATATTCAATTATTATTAGGCCGTTTACTTTTGAGACAAAATATTAAATAAATTGAAGAAAATGTGTCTTATTCACAATAATCATGTTAAATAGTCTATTGGTCCCAACGAGAACCATATGGCAACATCAAATTGTGGCATAACTATTGAAGTTATAATTTTTATTCGAAATTTTTAAATAATTTGGACCAACATTTATTACAATTTCAAGAAAAATAAGTTAAAATTGCAAAAAAAATAATTCCATGGTTAAGCACCAATCCACCACCAACAAAAATATTTTATCAACTTTGTTCCTAGGTTATTTTTCTTCTTTTCCCATCTATGCGCGTCTAGAATGTCAATCATTTGACCTACTCCGCTACTAACCTTTCAAAAATGAACGCCAGAAGTCGATTAGTTAACGGCCTGCATGTATGACATTGTACGACAGATGAAAACGAAAGTCTAGTTAAAATTTTAACAGCTGTTAATTAAACTTTGTTTAGGAGATATTTTGTACAAATTGCCCTTATAGTTAAATCTAGGCCAGTTAATGAATACGCAGGTGAAAAACCATAAAAACACATTTTCATTGTCACATGCGAGAAAAACCGTTTTCACATAAAGGAGGATTGAGTGAACATTTTGCTTGATAACCCACGGAAAAATAATTTCTGTGAGGAATTTACCTAAAAGCACTAAGGAAAGCGTGTTGAGATTTAATCAAAAATGCCAATTTTTTTTGTCTACGCTCAGAGGTTTGCTAGTTTTTATGGTTTTAAAATATTCTGTCGCGTGCTTTATGCGTTTTTTGTAATTTTGTTAGTTTTTTATATACCATAAAATAATGTTAAAAGTTTGAATACATTTTTGTAATATACGAGCTGTTCAGTACGATCCTGGTACAACCACCGAGGTAGAGGGGTGCGCGGCGTGCAGACAACGGCCTGTGGATGTGAAAACAAGGAAAGAAGGGATGATTGCGAACTGAACCGGCAAGAAGCTAACATGAATTTATATAACCTATTGTAATATCAAATGATCTGTTGCAGCCATGCAGCTGCTCCCTCTAAATCCTCAGTTTTTTTTGGTTAGCCTAGGTGTGTACGGACTTTAAATATCAGGTTATCTTTATAAGATACCCAGTCAGTGTTTTTAGGATCCCTGTATGTTCTAATATCCGATTTTTTTACATTAATTTCGTAGTACACTTGGTCATGATCGGATAAAGATGGTTCATCCGATACATGCTACTTACGTATCTTATTCTTCTTTTTAATTTATTAGCCTCCACCCATTAGGTACTTAGCCAGAGAAGGTTATTATTAACATTATCGGGAATATTTCTTACGGAATGTCTGGAACGTTCCATCTTCCCTCTGATTAAACCATTTTTCTGTTTCCATTGACCATGAATCCTTCTATTTAAGGCTAGACATGTTATAAAACAATACAACATAGGTAAAAAACTTTTCTCGCTCAGGGGCAACTGCCAAGCATTGCACAACCCCGAAATGTTGCCTCGGATTTAGGATAGGGTAGGTATCCCAAAGTGAAGATGGAGGTTCAAGTAGAAGTTAAATTTTAATTTAAAAGGTATTAATAAATTTCATGATTATTTTAAATAATTTTATATTAATATTATTTAAAATTTCTTCCCCAATTTGTCAATATTGGGCTAGTGAAAACCCAAGCTACAATATCAACTGTAATAGTCAATTTGCCAAAAGAGTTAATGTGTTAAGGTGTGCGGTTATACCGGATCGAAAAATTGGACCGTATTTTCTGGAGAGGTATATTTGTATAATGGTGTTGTTTGCACACATAAATGAACGTATGAAACAAATATTTAATAGCAAATCCATTTTCGGAAATTATTCGGTGGTTGTATTTGGAGATTTTCGGCAATTGTCTGCGGTAGGAGATTCCTATGTTTTCAATTTAGTCGTAAATAGCAAAGCTACCGCTAATAATGCAATAGTGAATGATTTTCTATGCCGTCATTTCGAATTGACAGAAATAATGCGACAAAAAAATGATGTACAATTTGCACGAGCATTGAATAATTATGCCAATGGAATAATGACTGATGACAATTATAAATGTTTTGGTTTGGCCAAACGAATTTCACAGCATGTCGAAGTAGACGGTTTGGTAAACAGTGCTTGTGGCATCCTTGAGCAAATCGATCAACGAAAAACGTTTTTTCGATGGAGGTAAGAAAAATTCAAATTTAATAACGATTCGATTATGGCTTCATTTTCAAGATAATGAAATTGGGAGAAACTGTAGAAACAATAATAATAATTAATTTACAAGAGAAATCAAGCAGCATCAAAAATAAAAATAAGGAGTCCAATAATTACATCGAATGACAACAATTTCCCATAACTCCCGCAGAGGCCATAACGATTCACAAGTCCCAGGGAGCAGCATACAATTCGGTTGCTGTTAAAATTGAAATGCTGAAAAGTTCATTGTACGTCCCTTTCAGTCGAGTAACAAAATCTAATGGATTATATTCGTTTGGAACGGATTTTAAAAAACCATCAACATCTACTACTACTATTAGGAAAGATTTAATGGAAACGGAAATGACCGATCTTCGTAATAATCTCGATAGACAATTATTTTTACCAATGAAAGTAATTCTCGAAGAGTGCATGTGCTAGTGGAGTGTACCCGTTTAGCTCATCAAAGAACGCTGTACAATATACCAAATAAAATCACGGACATTATCGGTGAAAACTGTGACGTTGAAAAATTGTTACTTTTCCTGAAAGCGGTTAACTTACTGTATGAAATTTGAAAATACTATTTTTCAAGTATATCTTATATTACATTTTTACAGAGAACTTTTGACATGTACCATACAATGTATACATCTTTTTCTAAAAATGTATCTTGTCACTAGTACGAAATAAATATCTATCTATCTATTATGTATATCAATGTATATAAATTTTATGTTAATTTATTGTTGGGCGCTAATAACCCTAGGGGTTGATGCGCAAAAAATTTCAAAATAAAAATAAATTTTCGAAGAAAAACTACCCATTCGAATAGCATTTCAAAATTGTCAGAGTTTTAATAAACATAAACGTCTTTTAATGGCAGATTGTCAATATAAAATGGCTGATGTAATTTTTTTAACTGAAACATGGTTAACATGTAACGATAACCTATCATCGTTGGATGATGATTTTAAAGATTTTTAACAGTGAAGGTTATTATCTTGAACTAAATGTCAGTCTGTTTCACAAAAAAACCCGGAATACAATACTTCAACTTCACCAATTTTTAGAAATTTCCGTAAGCATTAATATTTTTGTTTGCACTTAAGCTTATAAAATTTCACACCAAAATCTTATGTCTAGATATCCTACGTTCACAAAGACACTTCCTAACGGCGTTGTCAAATGGTGTTTGTTTTCTTTCAGCTGAATTATTA
This sequence comes from Galerucella tenella, assembly GCA_910591685.1. Taxonomy (NCBI): domain Eukaryota; kingdom Metazoa; phylum Arthropoda; class Insecta; order Coleoptera; family Chrysomelidae; genus Galerucella; species Galerucella tenella. The sequence goes on from CAJUYH010007087.1 coordinate 3,942, forward strand.
ATGCATTGTAATAGATTACATGAATATATATAACAATATAAAATTATTTCCATTTATAATCATGAAAATTTAAATAATAAACATCCTTAGAAAGTAGTGTTTATCTTAAATTCGTTTTATACATTAAGGGCCATTCGCACCGATTTTCCTAAAAAGTCACACTTAACAAGTGACACTTCGTTCGCGCCGCACCTCCCTTAGCTAAGTTAGAGGTTCCATTTGACAACGCCGCAATTTTTAAATTCTTTTTTTTAAGAAGATCTTGTCAGGAATTAACGGCAGTGGTTTGATCCAATTTGATCTATGCGTTTGATATTAGTTGGTGTCATATTTGGTTTTGACGTTTTGATAAGTATTTTTTCTACAGAGTCATTTCAGTAGTTTAAACATGAGCGGAGAAAAACGATCTCGTGGAATGAATTTCACAACACGTGAAAAATCATTATTATTAGATATTATTAGCAAGTATAAAAATTTCATAAATCAACTTCAAAATTAGTATTTAGAGGTTAAGAGGAACTTTTAGCCAAGGATATTCCGAGCTTAGGGCCAACTGCACCGGTTCGACTTAAGGATTTAAGTAACACTTAGGAAATATGTGTGACTGCACCGCGTCGTAAGTCGTTCTTAACGTTAGTCGAAGTCTAGGTTCTACTTAAGTCCCACTTATGTGAAAGTGAGGTTATCTCTCGGCAGACCAAACTGTCAAAATATAGAGTAGAGAGGTTAGTTTATAAAATCAAGCAAAATGGAATTAATAATGGATATAGAGCTGTTTGATGACCTTTACGAAATGGAATTGATTGAATTTGGTGTTCCCAGGAATATAATTCCCAGACAAGACTTCTACAACATCCTTTCAGATTATACATTTTTTAAAAAGTTTCGATTACGAAAAGAAACAGTTAGATTTCTATTACCACTATTAGAAGATCGATTGGAGTGGCCGTCTGACATGTAAGTGAATGCATACTTCAGACTCTATTTTGTACAACTGAACGTGAAAGTACAACCGCGTGTAACATGCTATGATTTAATTTATTTTTTTCAGAAACAATGCTGTGGCTTCAATTGTTCAATTGTTGACCTGTTTACGGTACTTTGCTACAGGCAGTCATTTAGACTCTATCGCTGATTACATCGGCATGGACCCCACAACAGCTGGTAGATGTGTGCATAGAGTATCCAGAGCAGTGGCCTTATTATATAGACGATTTATAAAAATGCCATCAACAAATGAAAATATTGCTAGAATCAAGGCGGATTTTTATGCAATTGCACGATTTCCCAATGTTGTAGGAGCGTTAGATTGTACACACATTAAAATATCATCTCCAGGCGGAGACGACGCAGAGGTATTTCGTAACCGGAAAGATCAGTTTACAATCAACGTACAGGCAATCTGTGATGCGAACAACAACTTTCTAGACGTAGTGGCACGTTGGCCTGGTTCAAGCCACGACAGTACAATATTTCATAATTCCAGTATCAAAGGTATTTTCGAACGAAATGAAATGCCTGGGTGTATCTTACTAGGAGATAAAGGGTACCCTTTGAAGAACTACTTATTAACACCATTAATAAACCCCCTCACTGAAGCAGAGCAACTTTACAACGAATCTCATATAAGAACTCGAAATAAAATAGAGTGCACATTTGGGATTGTAAAAAGAAGGTTTCCTGTGTTAGCTTACGGTTGCAGGTTGAAAATCAGAAATGTTTTACCGGTTATCATATCTGCTATGGTATTACATAATGTGGCAAAAATTAACAATGAACCCGAGCCAATTATTGATGACGAGATTCACGATCCACGAGAAATCGACCATTTAATAATGGAAGGTGACATTCCACCGGGACCTATGGTAGATGAAAGACATAACAACAGGAATAATTATCGAAGAACTTTGATCAACAATTATTTCTCACAGTTGTAGTCATTGTAAAATTTCATGAATGTTCTTATTATATGTATTTTTATGTTACATCGTCAATAAAACTAAAAAAAATTAAAAAAACATTTAATTCAATACCAAATAGACAAAACTCTCTTGATTATATTGCATCAAAAACAAAAAATAATATCACATTCTCAAAAGACAAAAATAAAATCACATTCTTAATTATAGCAAAAACAATATCACAAAAATAATACCATATTCTTAATTGGACGTAGTTATGCAATGGTGGACCAAGCGATATTTCAATCAGTATCTATTTATAATTTATTACTGTATTTTCCAGTGTTTGTAGTAGCATACACAATATATAATATTTTGTACATACTATGTATCAAAAAATACTGAGATGTGATTTTTGAACAGTTTACACAGTTTAAAACATTTTGCAAAAGCTGATATTTCTAAAAGAGACATGTTGTGTCGCTTGGTCTACCATTGCATAAGTACGTCCAATTATAGCAAAAACAAAAATTAATATTTCATTCTCTATTATGATAAAACAAAACTACAAAGCAACACAATCATAAAGGCAATATAATGATTGCTTGGGAGCTTATATAGGAACATGTTTAACTAGTATAGAAAACAACATTTAATTGTGCAAATTAGTAGTCTGATGAAATTTGGCATGTTCAACAAAATTAACGAAATACAGTACAAATATCCCCAGCAACAAACTATTCAAAATCAAATGATTGTTTCAATTTTTTCAACTGCAATCTTTTAATTTCAATATCAAGTTCAAGTGAACGTTTTCTTAACAAGAATTCCTCTTCATCTCTACGTTCCTTCAAAGCTGTTAAGCGCAATTCATTGTTTAAGTACTGTTCCTTTAAAGCAGCTACCTCAGCATATTGTTTCGACAACTCATTAGTATGTACAGGCTGGATCACTTTTGGTCTTCTTCTGCTACTCCCGGTATTCAGTTTTTCATTGGGAGCTTTTCGGAGATCTGCTCCTTTGTAATTTGTCCAATCTCTCTGATAACATAATTTAACAGTTATCCACCATACTAGGTAGTACCTTTGAATACATACTCACTTTACTACTGCTGCTCGCTTCTGCCAAACCCGAAACAATTGCCTTGGAAGGTGGTGATGTTACCACTGTATGCTGTGTTTCATTCGTTGAGTGATCATTATATGGGTATGAGCAACTGGTACTGGGGGTGTTTCCTGGAATTAAGCATGAATAAAGGTTATATTAAATAAATTTCAGTGAATGAGTATAGCTATTACCACTATGAAAGTCCTGCTCAACACTGTCAGGGTCAGGTTCCCGATTATCTATGACTTCAAGAAATATGCACTCTGATGACAGTTCTTGAGTTGCATCACCTCCAAACTCATCGTACAGGCCCTCAACGGTTTTTTTATTTGTTATGTCCATCAAAATATCCAAGCATGGATCAGTCTTGGGTATAAATGTTCCACCCCCAGTGGCTCTTTGCTCCTGTATGTTTTCAGCAGCAACTTTTCTCAAATGAGCCTTTTTATTCGTATATAACTTTTTTAAGGTCTTTTTGTTTTTGGGTATAGCTGCGGGCGCATTAGCATTGAATTCTCTTGTTATTTTATCCCACGCAGCATCTTTTTCTGCCCACGTTATCCCATCTGTTTTCTTACACTCGACGATTTTTTTATATTTTGCTACACAATGCATCAAATATAAACTTTCGTCGTTATTGAAATTAGGGCCGCGGCGGGCACGCACTGCCTTTGTAGTTTTATCCATTTTAATCACTGGGTGTCGCAAACCAAAGATTATATATTATACACACTTCAATATTGATTATATTTTGTATTGTCATTTTCATGATTAATTAGTGTCACATCTGTCACATTTCAATTTTTACCAGAACCAAAATCCCTGTCCGCCTGTCCACATCCTGTGTTTAGTCGACTTAGCTAAATAAGACGCGGTGCAGTTGAATTACACTAAGTTTTACTTAAGGAATAAAGTTTCACTTACGAAAGTATTACTTAGAAGAAGAAACGGTGCAGTTGGCCCTTAGTTAAGGTATCCTTAACGTCGCGTTAAGGATGCCTTTAAATACAGTGCGAACGACTAAGTGACACTTAGTGGATTTAAGTGACACTTAACGTTCAAGTGTAACCGGTGCGAATGGCCCTGAATAAAGAAGATTAAAACAAACTTACTGCTGGACCACAATCTTTTTCTTTTATCACGAATTTTAGCTCAATATCATAAAGGTTATTTTCTCTATTCTCACCTGCTATTTCTTTATAGAAAGCTTATTGTCTAATCACTTTTCTTGATTCTAACAATTATCACTCTTATTTATAATAGAATCAACAATAAACCACAGTTTGAAAACCTCTTATGGCTATTTTCATAATTTATGATTTGTTACGGTTTCCCTCGAACGACAATATGCGCCAATAACGACGCCTTTGTTATTTCTAGATGGATTTTCCTTCATTATGGTCCATGAAAAAATTGTTATTATATTATTGAGATAGGATTGGTTGAGTTAATTATTGAGATTGGTTGATTAATAGTCACAAGTTAAAAACAAATGATAGTATTTTGACATTAGTCAAAATGGAGGTCGAGAACGTATTCCAACTGAATTCTCTCATTAATTCAGATGATGAGGAATTATTGAATCGACCCCAAAATGTACATCTGTTGCCGCGGGATGTAAGATGTACTACTGTACGGTGTCGAAGACAATGTGCGCTACAAAAACGGAGGACTGGTATTTCGGGACATATTTTTTGTTGTACTAGGTGTAAGATTAGAATTGTAGTAGTGAAGGGAACTTTTTTTGAAAACTGTAAAGTGCCAATTCGTACAACGCACGGGGTCCAGTGCTATGTCAGTTGGTTGTAGCAAGACAGTTGTAGTGCAGTACTACCGTTATTTTAGAGACTATGTTCGTGGAAGTTAATTGAGAGGAACGATCTATTTTTATTTGGTATGTATATCACTGTAGCTACTAATGAAAAATAATCAATTCAGATTAGATTTGATTCATTTCAGTAAATTTGGATTTGTTTCGAGCTACACCACTTTTTAGATTTCTGTTAGTTAAATTTGATTAGTTTTGATTCCTTGTAGGGTTACCTAGCTACTTCAATTTGTTTGCATTTTCAGGTGGAGACGGTCTCATCGTGTAAGTCGATGAGTTCGTGTTGACCAAGCGAAAATACAACAGGGGGCGCTTGATTCCAGAGCAGTGTGTGCTTGGTATCTATGATGCCACGGATAAACGTGGCTACGTAGTTTTTGTACTAAACAAAAAAGTGGAGGTACCAACAAAATACAATTGGATGATTGTGACTTGGGTATTTGGAAAAGAACTGTACATGAATGCTATACGGTTGATAAACAAACTCCAACAATAAAGATTTTGGTAAATAAAATGAAAAATAAAGTCGATTGCTCTGGCGGTCCAGACACCTTAAGAAAGCACTTGAAAAATATTGGTTTTCAGTATAAAAAGTGCCACAATATCCATCCATGAAGTGTTAGTAAATGCTGGCAATCGGAAGATGAACCTGGAGTGTATACATCCAACAGAGCTGGTCAACGGTACATAATAGTACATGCTGGTGGACGTTATGGGTTTGTTAAGAATGGACTACCAATTTTCAAGTCAAAAAGCAAATCAGGGGATTATCACGATGACATGAACCATACAAATTTTATGAACTGGTTAGAAAATCAACTTATACCTAACTTACCTCCTAATGGTATTGTGATTATGGAGAATGCCCCTTACCACAGTGTTCAAATTAATAAAGCACCAACCCAATCAACTCGGAATCATATTATTAGAGAATGGCTTGAAGCTAATGGCATCTCAACCACAAATGATATGCTTAAAGCAGAACTTTTGCATCTTGTCAAACAAGCCAACCATTCTAAAATGTACTATGTGTATGAGTTGTTGAAAAAACATGGACATACTGTGGTACGGTTGCCTCCATATCACTGCGACCTCAATCCAATTGAGCTAATATGGAGTAGAGTCAAACATAAAGTGGCAATGAAAAATGTTTCTCAAAGTGCTGCTCAAATAGAACAATTAGTTCGAGCAGCCTTTGATGAAGTTGGTTCTTTGGAATGGAACAAACACTGTGACCATGTGGACCATATAGGGGAAGAAATGTGGAGGAATGATGGACTAGTAGATGATGTGGTAGAAAATATGTGTTTCACTGTCAACACTGGTTCATCACGCGCCTGTAACCATGGACATAACGCAATTTTTTTATTCTTACGTTTTAATTCGTTTTATCCCCCCGATTCATATTCTGAAAGGACGGGCGTCAATTTTGAGACACCCTGTATATCAAAAAGAATTAAAACATCCAATAGATATTTTTCAGTATTTTATTACTAATGATGTACTAGATATTATTGTACGTGAAACCAATTTATATGCTCTGCAACAAATGAACGCAGGTGCTAAAAACAAGTCAAGAATTAAATCCTGGAATAATACGAACAGAGATGAAATCCGTGAGTTTTTTGGGATATTACTTGCTATGGGTTTAACATCTGTACCTGCTCTGAATTTATATTGGTCCAAAGATCCGATGTTTAATAAGAAATTTATATCTTCCAGTTTGCATCGTGATCGATTTCTCATCTTATTAAGATTCATACATTTCGCAAACAACGAGCATTGAGTGAACATTTTGCTTCATCACCCACGGAAAAATAATTTCTGTGAGAAATTTCCCTAAAAGCACTAAGGAAAGCGTGTTGGGGTATAATTGAATATACCAATTTTTTTTTGTCTACGCTCAGAGATTTGCTAGTTTATATGGTTTTAAAATATTCTGTCGCGTGTTTTATGTTCAGTACGATCCTGGTACAACCACCGAGGAGGATGAGTGCGCGGCGAGCAGACAACGGCCTGTGGCTGTGGCTTTTAAAAATGATCGCCAGAAGTCGATTAGTTAACGGCCTGCATGCATGACATTGTACAACAGATGAAAACGAAAGTCTAGTTAAAATTTAAACGGCTGTTAATTAAACTTCGTTCAGGAGATATTTTGTACAACTCGCCCTCAAACATTTTTCACTTATAGAATACCTTATCAGTGGACACGCTGTATATAGAGAAAAAAAGACTGGAGGTGAAATATTAAAGAGAGAGATTGCAGACACACCACTGAAACTGAAATTAGAGCTCTGATAGATTCATTATATTTGCAGCAGCACGCAGAGCTAAATATTTTGTATTTCAAATATAGAATTTATAATTGTATCAGAAGATTATTTTGAAGAGCGTCGGTGGAAGAGCAAGCATTGTTGAGTACAATTTCTGTGATTACTACCTAGCATTTCCCTAACCATTAGTGATGTCAGAATTTTGTTATAATATCTTCATAACTCGTTATAGCCTACCATTGTTCACTAAAGAGTATAACGTCCCAAATACCTGAGGAGGGTATAGCACCGGGCTTATTCTTCTGCTTGACAAATGCAAGGAACAAGAAAATTCCACTCGAAATTTTAAGGTTAAGTTACGATTGTTTTGAAAATGATATGTTTGTAGCTTGGCAATTTTGCGAATGACATTTTCAACAAAACCACGAGCAAAATTACCTAAATGCAACAAACTTGAATACGACAAACTGAGGATTTCTTTTCTTTATTTTTATTTTCTCGAAGGTTCTCTAGTTGGAAATGGTGTTCTTCATTTAATTGTAAATATAGTTTCAAAAAATGGGCAGAAGAATGTCCTGTAAGCTTAATTACTTCTTGTTCACCAACTCCTTCTTTTGTTAATGCAGATATTGCAGAAGCTCTATGTGAATGATTGGTTATTTTTATTTTTTTGTGTCTATACCAATTGATTCTGCCGATATTTTCGTCCACTTTGAAATTGTATTAATTCCCAATGGTGAATTTTTGTACCATATTCCTTTCTCCCAATTTGGATGTAGGTACTGTTAAAAATAACCTTGTTTGGATTCTCTTTTTTCAATAATTTTTAAAAATAAACGAACGGGACACAAATTGTTGTTAGCATTATTTCTTACCAGCCACTTACTGCCAGATAAAGCTTTTGATCCTCCTTGTGTCGTTTTGGAAGAGATTGGATTATATTTTACCCTGCCAGTGAAATTACCTTATCATATTCTTTTTTAAAGTAATTAATATCACAATTAGCAGCTTCATTTCCACGCCATGCTAATTCGAACGAACATAAATGAAAAAACTTTTTTTGTAACCCATCAGGATTATCTTCAGGATAGCTTTCTACCATTTCCATTAATTCTTCTTTGGTAAACGCGTTAGACCTTCTTTTTCTGGTTTCAGGTTCAGCCTGAAGCTTTTTACGTTTTGTATCCCTGGCCAATCTAGCAAATTTATAGGTAATATCTTTAAATGGATCAATTTTGATGTTAAATTATAGAAAATATTTTTCCTAAACCATTTGAGCAGTCGTATTCCAAAGTGTTTTCACACTAGCTTCAGTATAATCAGTTCCATCTCTTTTTTAATGTTAAAACCATAATCTTCAAGAATTTTTGCCATAACTTGTTCAGAAGTATCCTTCTATAACGTATAATTACGTGCGTCCAGAAACATTATAAACTGTTGTATTTCGCGGTATATTTTGCTTAATTGTACTCTCTATTTCTTTTGTTGAATTATTTCCAAATCTTGTATTATTCCTGTTATTAATACTTATTTAAATTTTTGAAACAGTTTTAATGATTTTTAGACAGTTAAATAAATAAATAAACAACTTAGTTTCCTTAGAAACCACTAACAAATATTTTATATTGAATTTTATCACAGAGTGATAGAATTTTATACACATAGATTTGATATATTAAACGTCAAAAAATTGCCGCGATAAGACAAAAAATTGCCAGTTCAAAACCTTCAAATTTTGTCAGTTATCAATTTACTCTAGTGAAATAGTCATAATAATATTCGTGAAAGTCCACTTTATAGTAAGACAAAACGTCGTATGTGTTATTTGACTATTTCGAAAAGTGAATAAGCTGGACACCGCAATCCTTTTGATCATTTTGTCCAATTTTACGAGAGGTATTTACATGCAAACGTTGTAAGTGTCATTTGAAAACACCCTGTATATCATCGACTTTCAGTGAAAAAAAAACCAGTCAATCAGATTTTCAGTTTTTTTATTAGAAAAAAATTGAATATCCGGATTATTGGAATCGAAAATCCATGACGGGTCCAGATTGGTTCACTGCCTTTTTGAAACGTAACCCATCTCTTTCAATTCGTACTCCAGAAGCAACTAGTCTGGCACGCTGCATTCATTTCAACAAAACTACCGTGGAAGGATTTTTTATAAATTAAAAGAAGTTTTAAAAAGGCTTAAAATATATGTCAACGAAATATGGAATATGGACGAGACTGGTGTTACAATAACCCAGAAACCAACCAGAGTAGTAGGTCGTAAAGGATATACAAATTGGAAAATTGACATCCCAAGAGCGAGGAACACTTGTACATATTGCTGCTGCCGTTTCAGCCTCAGGATACAGCATCCCACCATATTTCGTTTTTCCAAGAGTAAACTTCGAAGAGTATTTCTTAAATAACGCTCACAAAGGCAGTGCAGGAGGGGTCAATTCAATTGGATTGATGGTGGAAACTAACTTTATTGACTTTATAAAACATTTCATCAGTAATGTAAAGTGCACAAAAGAACAACCTGTTCTTTTATTATTGGACAACCACAGCTCCCACTTATCGATAGAAGCCATAAATATTTGTAGGAAAAACGGAATAACACTTTTAACAATCCAGGTAAAAGTATGACACTTTATAATATACCGGATATAATTAATACTATATAATTAATAAAGTGAGTGGCATCAGCCCTTTCAACAAGAATGTGTTTAGACGATGAATGGGACTTACTAGATGATGACGTCTTTACGTGTCATCAATACATAACGTATGAAATTGAGGCAAAAAATGTTAAGAAAGTCAAGGGCGGAAAGAACTATAGCTTCAATGTATAAAATGGAAATAGAAAAAAGTAATCTAGAAAATATGGATAAATATAGTGATGTAAGAGAGATTATGGAAAAAGCATATGAGATAGCTAAAAGTAAAAATGGAAAACGGCAATACTCACCTTACTGGTGGAATACGGATATTGAGGTCTTGAGACAGAAATGCATCCTGGCCAGATGACATAAAACAAGAGGATACGGGAGTCTGTAAGAGTATAAAGACACCAAGAAAGAGCTAAATCAGGCAATCAAGAAAGTCAAGAAGGAAAGGTGGCAGGCCATTTGTGAAGACTTAGAAAACGACGTATGGGGCGAGGCGTATAATATAACCATGGAACCGCTCAAGGTAATGGCCCCGTTTAAATTGGAAGAGGGATGCAGCGGAAAGCCTGAAGCAAGGAAAAGCTCCTGGACCAGATGGACTGCCCCCCGAGACGGTCAAGATTTTGGTTGCATGTAAACCAGAGAGTGTGAAAAATGTCATGAACGACTTGTTAAGGCGTCAGGTGTTTCCTAAGGAGTTCAAGAGGGCGAATCTGGTTTTGTTGCTGAAGCCGGGGAAACCGCCGGAATCACCAGGGTCATATACAGCAATATGCTTATTGGACTGCTTAGGGAAATATCTAGAGATATTAATAAAGAAAAGATTGTAATCAGTTTTGGAGAGTAAGGAGGCACTATCGGACTCCCAGTACGGGTTCAGGAAGGGGTGTTCGATCATTAACGCCGCGAATAGTATCAAGGAGACGGTTAAGAACAGCAAGAGGAGATGGGTGGTGCTAGTCTTGCTGGACGTTAAGAATGCATTCAATACTGCGAACTGGGTTCTGATAGTGGAAGGCCTTCGAAAAATCAAAACCCCCGAATACCTGGTCAATATGATAATTGACTATCTCTTTGATAGAGCCATACACATAACCCGGAAGAGCCAGAATGGAAGTCACTGGGGGAGTTCCACAGGTACCCTGTGGAACATTTTATATAGCGGGGTATTAGATAGGAAAATGCAGAAAGGTGTCAAATCTATCGCATATGCGGATGATTTGGCCCTGCTAGTGGAAGACGACACTTGGGCCTAATTAAAAAAGTAAATAGAGAGCTGGGAAAAGTAGCAAAATGGATGGAACAAAATGATCAAGAACTAGCCTTCCAGAAAACGGAGGCTATAATCCTTAAAGGCACGAGGGACAGGGACCGTATACAGTTTAAAATAGAAAATAATATTATCCCACAAAAATCAATTAAATACTTCCCCACTGACTAAAGATTCCGACGATATTAATGACACCCTTGAATCATTATATTCGTGCCACTGTCCCGTGTAGGGATGTCGGCAATATGCCGTGTATTGACCTCTGTAAGTGCTTCCACTGTGATTTGATATAGAGTAGAGGTTGTACCTACAGGGTGCCACATTATCAGCCGCGTAATGGCTCATATCAAGCCCTTCTATTGGAAAATCTATTGCAACATTAAGTTTTCTCCTCAATCTTTTTGTTGGCGAAAAGCGCTTCAGGTGGATAACCAATATTTTCGGAAATTTATGAATTGAGAATGATTCAGTGCATCGTCTTCGTTCCCTACATTTCGAACATGTTGGTTTCTCATCACCGTCAAGTGTTTCCTCTATTGTAAACGAATCCAAACATTGTGAAAGTCGTAACTGACCCATGCCTTGGGGTATGGGAAGGGATAAATCCCAAAAGGCATCGAAGGTAACTGAACAGTGACCACAGTGTGTACACTTGAGTGTTGATTTTAATTGACCGACAAAGTTATCTACAATCTTGGAGTTATTCATTCTCGGATATCTTAACCAAGATTCTTGCGCTTTCTCAATATCACTGAGTTTTTCATCAATTTCTGTTAATATGGGCTTTGGTTTTGCATGTACCCTGTTGACATCTTCGTGAAGTCCTTCTAATAGGTAACGAAGAAACTCCTGCGCATCTTGCTCAGCGTATCCCATGAACGGTATTTAACGGTATGCTTTTCGCCGTTGGTAACTTTGTTTAACAGTTATTAATCCATTACTAAATGCCATTCAGAGGAAGAGGCCGTGGTAATAGTCAACTCAGGCAAACTCAGCCTCCAATCCCCGAGCCTAGCAGGGAGGAACAACAACCAGAGAGAAGGGACAGACGTCAAGCCAGGGCTAACACCTGGAGAGAAGACCAAAACACCCGTGTAATAACCGAGTTCGCGACACAAAATCTTCAGAAACTACGTATAAATTTGTTCGGTGAATTTGAGAGTTTAAGGCCCGGTTGTAGATGCATAGTTCAACTGTGGTTCTGCGTTGAACCGAGTTTAATTGCAAATTTTTGTTGTAAGTACGTCAGTCACTACTGATCTGTGGTTCAAATAGAAGTTTACGTGAACGGTCCTCGAATGGCGTTCAAAGGCGGTTCAAGAGGGTTTTGGCATTTGACGTTGAGTTGTTAACTTTAAAAAGTGAGGTTGAATATCTGATAATTCATTATTTCAATCAAAATGAACGAATTATTAGAAGAATTAACCGACGATGAAGATTTTTTACAAATTTTGAATGGTTTTTTACATCCTAGAAGACCGCAAACCTTTAGAAATAGACCCAGTCATTTTGAAATATGGTCTGATATCGAATTTAAATGTAGATTTCGATTAGAAAAACGAACTGTGAGATTTGTAATCGATGTAGTTAAAATCGCAATGTTAAATCAAATTCAACAGCGCGGTTAAAAATCGTATTCTGAACCACCCGATGTAAAAAAATTATTGAGAGCGCAATATTACATCGTAGCTAACTTCACTAATATTATGTTGTGTAGTAGAATTTTCCTAATTTTTAAGTTATTGGTCCGATTATGTAAAGCAAGAGGTGAAGGAACCAGAAGGAAGAAGACTTTTTTAGAGGAATTATTTATTTATCATTTTTATTTAAAAAATGGATGGGGTTTGCATTTCCTGGATTTTTTAAATGTGGCTTTAAGTATAAAATTAATTTCTCTATTAGGCCTGTAATAGGCAATGAAAAGGTCTTACGGTATATCAAACGGATTTTTCTTTCTATACGCATATAATTCCTAAAAAATATTTCAATTTATACTCGAAAATTTGGCTTATTTTTTTGCTTCGACATTGCTAATACACACCGTCCCGAAAATGGGATGATATTGATGTTCATTTTGACTCATTTCATGAAAATTTACAATTCAACTTATAACAAACAGTGTCAAAACATCTCGTAAAATCTCTCGACCTTGAAGATTAACAGCGCTGTTACCACTAACATTTTTGTACAGAATAAGGCCATAAGGATATTAAAATATTCTCTTCTTTCGAACTGAAATTTGTTGATCGTTTTTTATTTGCTTTCTCCATTAATTTTCCACACAAAATACAACAACCACCACCTTTTTGTTTACAACCACACATTGATTTATATCTACAATATGCTTTATAGTAAATGTATTTAACAACTACTTACCGATGATAGTTCTCAATCAACACTGTCAGTCAACGATCAAGTTTGGCATGGGACATTAAAATTTCAGATGAAAAGCGTAGTTCAGTGCAACCAACGTGACCTGAACGGCGTTCAACCAAACTAATGTTGATCTTGCACTCTACAACGGAAACCAAAATGAACTCGGTTCAAAGTTGACTGGCAGTTCAGTTAAACTGACGTTCACCTGTGACATCTACAACCGGTCCTTAGTGAGGTGCTTGAAACGGTCCACGTTGATCCCCAGTCCTACTGTGTACGAATCAGTACAACCGTCAGAGGTTTAGGACTAACTCTATTCGAGACTATAAATAGGATTATGTTACAGTGTCCAGACATTGATGTGCCGGTCCATGCACTCTACCGCGTAACACTATTCCAATTCGCCGCTAAACATGACGAATCTAGCGTAGAGGGTTCAGTTTGTTTTGAGGAGCTGCTTCCAAATGAACACAGCTTAATTCTAAGGAGTGATCAGAGGACATTCGTCAAGATGAACCCATTGAACTTTTCCCCGGTAAGTGGTGTCATAAATTGTTATGGACGTTTCACGCTTAACGACACTAAATTTGTGCCGTCTTTGATTAATACGGTTAGTCCCGTCAGCTACTCCATCAACGACCTTCGAAGAGTAGTTGACATTATAAAGTGTCGAAGCACCACTTGTTGATCGTATGCGCTACGCTAAGTTGAACTCAATCCCGGGCGCAATATTTCACAATGAGGCGGATCCGGTATTAGTTAACCCAGAAGACGTAATGCCTGGGGAGTATACGGACGCACTCATGCGGTATAACTTCACAACAGTGAAGGCTTGTCTCGCTAGAATTGGACGTAAGCTTCCAAGACTCATTGGGTCAATTACTTTCAATTCGAAAGGAAATCCCGGTTCACTAATGAGCAACGAGATAAAAGAGACGACGCCATATATATGGTCATACGGCAGACTAGACGACCGAGGTGATCTAATTCCACTACTACCTACTAACTGTTACCTTTTGATAATTGCTACCTGGATTGCTTCCGCACAATTA
>CAJUYH010007088.1:0-12276 GCA_910591685.1 Galerucella tenella
ACTTTGAAATTCTCATTTCATCAAGAATATATAGTGTTTTCAATTTTTATTTCTATTTTCAGACTTTAAAAAAGTGGTTATCGGGGAACTGACACTATTAAATCTTAAGATCAATGCCAAGTCAGAAAATGTGTGAAAAGTTTGATGGGACAAAATGAAAATACAGCTCTGCAAGAACCAGATTTATTGAAGAAAATTAGAATATTCAATAGTAAATTGCCGTTAAAATCTAATGAGGGACTCAAAAAGTTGAAAGATTGGCTAACTGACGGAAGAAATTACAAATTCATGGTAATTTATATAATACTGGATACAAATCATTCATTAGCAAAATAAGAGTATCAAGGATGGTAATTGGTTGGATTCAGGACAAAATAAAACCGAATAATCCAGTTTGGGGTTGCCGACGATTCAAAGCTATATTAAGTCATCATCAGCAGCATTAGCAGCCTTTTTGCCAAAGGAACTAACAGTTCGTTGTGCTGAGAGTAACGAAATATAAGCCGAAACGTCGACAGCCAAAAATCACTAATTCAATAATCATGAGGTGCCCCACCAAAAGCAATTAAGAAATACGAGCTTATTTATCTTCTTTGTAATTTTTGATTAGAAACTATTTTTGTTTGTAATTTTGAGGTCACAGAGTTTCGCAGAATGGGAGGACAATCTGTACCCAAAGCAGTGCGAAAAATGTTGTACAAATTAATGTCAAATGAAGTGGCTTTATTATATTCGTTAGAACACGGGGCCAAACAAAAAGCACCACTAAAAAATCTTTTGTCGGCAAGATGCATATTGGGTGAGTGTGTTATTTTTCCTAATAGCTGTTGGAGCTTATATTAGATATCTATATAATATGATCGAAGTCTTATCTGCTTCTGCTGTTGATCACCAAAACATATACTGCTTTATTGTTAATGCCTAGGAAGAGCAGAGGACCTCGTGAATACTGAATTAAAAGACATTTAAGATGTTTAAGCTTGTTTATACTTCATTCAAAAAATGCCTGCCCATCAACTTTCAAGATGAATTAGGTGCTACATTCGAAGATAGCAGAGCAGTTATCCTTGTTCCATTTATATCAATTTTTATTCATTATAATCATTTTTTTAAAATCTGTTTTGCGTGCTTGGAACGAAAATTACAGGGCACTTGTGCTTTTCTATGCTTTAGCGATAATGTTTATATCTTATTTTTAAGTTAGATATTTTTAAGCTCTTGAAATGTATTAATGGCTATTAATTTTTTTCAATCCGCCCTGCTTTGCTCGCTTGAGCCTCTTCAGGCAGCCTAAAAATATAACATTCACTTTTCTAAAAACATCAACAAAGTCGTATAAAGGCTCGGAAACTTCCAAAAGTTTGGCACCTCATTTTCTTCAAGTTGAGAAGCAGAAAATTTGAGTATAAGAATAGCCTGAAAACTTGAAATTTCTGTGAACTAGTCTTCTTGGTTACCTTGAAGGTATGGCAAAGACAAATAAAAATGAGACTGTGGAAGTATTGGGTGTTATTGCCAAAGAACTCAAGTTAAACTTCAGATGAAATGCCCAAATCATGACTTTTTATTTGATGATTCTTCAGAATCTGAATAGATTTCTAGTGGCATTTTTTGTATTTGTAGTTCTGAGTTTATTTTTTGTTAGAAGACTGAAGTATGTTAACAATCAAGTATTCAAACTAAGGTAAATATTATAAATGAACATATATTTATTTTTTTTATTAAATACAGATTTTTGAAGTAGCAGTTTATGTTTTTTATAGTTCAGAGTTTATTTCATTCTTAGAATGGTACTAATTATTTTTTACATGTTACCATCAAGTTTGTAGAATAAAGGAAAACTATTATATATTGAAATATGTTAATTTTTTTTTAATAAAATGTATTTGGTATAATCTGTTTCATAACAAATTCCTCATATTTCATACAACAGGGAAATAAGCCATTACAACACGATTTCTAATTATATTTCCCCAATTGAGCAATGGTGCATCATAATCTGCATTACCAGGTTGTTCAATGTTATCTTTATCTAGAGCTACTTCTTCCACCATAAGATTTTCATCCACTAAAACAAAACGGATTCAAAATGTCCTAAGTTGATTGCCTGATTTAGTTTAGAGTGAATGAAGACCTACCAAGAATGTTCCTCATGCGTGTTAAATTGTGTAATACACAGCAGGCATATACAATCTTTGCTGCCATTTCAGGATGATAATGTAACACCCTATCAGAATGTAGACATCTCCAAATTCCTTTTAAAGTGCCATTCGTTCTCTCGATGCAACTCCTGATTGTTTTATGTTTCCTGGTATATCTACCCTCTGGTGTATCATCTTGTGCTCCAATAATTGGTGTTAGAAGATATGGCAACAAAGGATAACCAGAATCACCTAAATATATTAATATATTACTTATATGGTCAATACAAATTATAATGAAAAAATCAAAGGTCATCAATATACCTTATAAATATGTTGAGTGGTTTCCGTTGACAAATTTTTCATGCAAGTTAATCCTAACATTACTCATTTTCCATATTGCAGCATCGTGTACACTACCAGGATACTGGGCATTGACATTTAGTATTTTTGTATCAACATCACAAATCTAAAATTAGGAAAAGAAATCATTCATTTAATGAAAATAGATTTTTCTTGTACTAACTATTTGACAATTGATGCTGTAATATCCTTTCCTGTTCATGAAAACATTTGGAAGATAGCCCAGGTTTTGAAAATTTGGTGGTACAATTTTTATATGAGTACAATCTACACAACCTACGATAACTGGTATCTCATGTTTCCTGAAGAATATGCAAAGACACATTAAATCATAAAAACATAAAATCTACCAATTATAAAAATAGTCATTCTGAATTACCCATTTTTGATGTGAGAAATTTCATCGGCAGTCTGTGGAAACTTTACATATCTGTGAGCAATATGACCAACTATAATATCTACCACGTCATGAACAGATCTGCTAACATTGGACTGAGAAGAGCTATTGATTCTATCTAAGCCTACAGGCTTTTGATAGCTTTCATGAGCCAGAAACAGTAAAGTAGTGAAAAACTAGGAAAAATAAAATAATAATATACCCTATATTTATAACAATAATGCATAATCTCACTCGAATTACAGGGGCTGTTCTTGTGTTCCTTTGTGATGGCAGCATGAACATTGCAATTTCATCAAATAAATCTTGTGCTGTCTCTTTATTCAAACGATACATCTATCTGAAAAGCACATCTGGTAATTCAAATGGATTGCTTGTATCCCTCATTATTCAGGCGGAATCCCAAGGCGCGTGGTTTGGCGAAACTGGCTTGTGATAGTAGCTCGTCCGGGATCGGCTTGTTGATCGAGGATTTGCAAGTAGAAGCGATCCCACGACATATGTGAGTTTGCACTGTAGGCTCGTGTCGGCTTGGAATATTTTGTTTTTATTTGTTATTTCATTTCGTCAGTGGTGTCGCACACTTCAATGTGTTCAGTTGTCCTTTCAGTTCAAAAAAGATGAATAATATTCGGCGAAGAAAAGTTGCAGCTATTGCTGCGGCTACGTACATTATATTAAGTAGCTCTATAAACATTAAACGAAAGCCACAAAAAAGAAGATGGGGGAAAGTATCTTTGTATCAAAGCCGCAATAGGTACGTAAGTAAATATTTAGTTGCCTCCATAAGCATATTAATTTTTTAAATGTACGCTAGAATCAATTTTTGTCGATAACTTAGAGCTATCTCTTTATTTTCAGGTATAATGCTTCAAATATGTTAGTGGATCTATGTCAAGAACCATCTGGATATTTTGAAAATTTTTGTAGGATGTCGTCCACTGATTTTGAATATTTTCTTAATACACTGGGCCCAATTATAACTAAGAGTAATACAAATATGAGAGAAAGCATACCTATTCAGGAAAGATTGGCAGTTACACTAAGATTTTTAGCCACTGGAGACAGTTTTAAAAGCCTCTCGTATCTTTTTAGATTTTCCCCTCAAACTGTATCCCGGTGTGTAAATGATGTTTGCAAAGCACTCATTGGCGAACTTAAGGATGAAATTAAGGTGGGTATACAGTTTTGCATGAAAAATATTTTAATGAAAAAAAAAAATACAGTTTTGCAAGATAGATTAATTCAAAAACTTTAGAAATTGAGTAGATATATATTTTTTTCAAAAAATATTAAAGACAAGAGAATATAGGAATTTTACCTACGCAGTATTTCTTCTCTTATTAATTCAACTCCATGGTTATCCATGCCAGTACGCCTTTAGAAAATTTCTTCAGGATAATAAATCACATAAATGCCCTTTATAACCTCACTTTCTCCTATCGACAACTCCAACGACGAAAACGACAACTCCAACGACGAAAATGACAGCTCAATCGATGTCGTACAGAAACGACAAATTTTGTCGTATAGTTACGACAGTATTTTTGCTACAGAATCACAAATATCCGTTCATAACGATTATCGTAAGCTAACGATGTAGTTAAGCGTTACAGAATTGACCCCTAAAAATAGAGTATGTTATTGAAACGACAATGAAAATGAAGTGGAGTCAAAAAAAATGAAGGTTCAATGATTGTTCACTTGGAAAGTCGTATGTATCTTTGTGGAAAATGCAGATGCAAGGAATAATTTCAAATAAAATTGAAGATTACACCATAATCTTGGAAGTACGCTATGTTTCATAATTTAATTTTTCAATTCGGTTCATGGAAGTTGTAGTGACTAGACTACGTCTGGGACATAGCAGATTCAGCCATCAATATCTACTGTCAAAGGAGTGTCAACCGTATTGTGAAGTATGTGAGCATCCCATTACAATTGAACATATTTTGATTGAGTGTCCGCCATATGGTGTCGCAAAGGTTACAGCATCACCTACCGAACAATTCAAGTGGAGTGTTCAAGGAGTGCAGTGTTCAAAGTTTAATACGGGATAACTAGGAATGAAGACACAAAAATGATACCTATTTCATTAATAATTATTATATCCATTTCAGAAATGACTGAACAGTCAAATGAAGAGATTAGTGCTCTTCCTGTTTGTGAACATGACTCACCAGATATTTTAATTGGAATAAATGATGATTCTAGTTGGAGCTACTCAAGTCAGTGGGATGATAGCAATTCCATCGCAAATATTAATTCTAATGCTGAAGTGCCACATCTGGATGAGAAAAAGTATGAATGTCACATATCAAATACAAAAACATCAACTTATACACCAGGTTATTACTGCTGAATTATACATTATGGGATTGAACTTTCTTAATATTTGTAATTGAAAAAAGTTGTCATATTACAAAATGTTTATTTTAATGAAAACGTAAAATTAAGATTCACAATTATTAGCATTGTGACAATTATTTTTCAGGAAAACGTAATAGAAGTAGAAATGCAGGTCCAATTAGAAGCTATAAAAGAACAGAATAACCTGAAAAAAGACATTGTTTTGCTTAAAAAAAAGACATTTTTGAGAGAAATTTCTAATTTAAAATAATTTCTATCAAATATTTTATTAGTTTAAGTTATATGAGTTTATATTGTATTTTACTGTGAGTCCAATGAAAAACTTGGTTATTTCCAACCAGATATCATTGAACACATTTTAACAGTATATTATTTTTAACTTCGGAATCACTACCACTTGTTTTTCTTAAGACAAACAATATGGTACTCCATTTTTTTAATTTCTTGGGGCCGTTTGCACCAGTACCCCTTAAAATGAGTACTTAACTAAGCGTCCCTTAAAGTTAATGGACGCTTAAATTTATTTCCAGCTGCATGACTGTTACTTAACAGAATCTTGAGTAAGGGGTCCTTAAGTTTTTCTATCTAGTGATATTTCAGTTTCACATTTGTGTGCAACTTTACTTTACTTTAATAAAGCCATTTCATTGGTCTATAGTTGTTGGTTGTTTTCCCTGACCTAACTTTACCGTCTGTGTCAGTTAGTTTTAAAGAAATTATTCAGTATTATTCTGGATAAGATGTAGTGAATAGACAAAAATATATTTCGTAAAATATATTGTTTTAATTGATAATTGGTCAATACTTAGAAATGCGCGAATTATGTAGTTGAATGAACTACAGGAATTTAGTACACGTCCCTACTGTTGCCAGGTGCCTATTTATTTATTGTAGTGTAAGCATTTTTGGAATGGTTATAGATTTGTAGACATAAATTTTAATGATTATTAAATAAAGTTATGCTGAACGAATACGTTGCTTTATTCATTGGAAGTATGTAAGGTAAAATTAGAATTAACAGAACCTGAAGATATACTTTGAACATTTTTAAACAAAGTATATCACATGGCGACCCTGCCAGTTCTACAAATTGTATAATAGTTTGTAGTTATGTGTAAGTGAAAGTTTGGATTGTGAGATATTATCAATAATATGGGACAAGAGCATTCTAAGGAAGAAATTATCATAGCCCAGGCTGGTAATAGTGGTGGTCTTACGAATACTCCCAAATTAAACGGAGGGAACTATTTTTCGACAGCGGAGATTCTGGGAATGATTGCATTCGCTGGGTCGTTGGTGACAGTGATCTACTTCGTGATGAAGACATTCAAAAGGCATTTGGAAAATAAGATAAGAAGAGAAATAAAGATGAGTCAAGAGCTAGTATAGTAAAACAGTGCTGGTGAGTGAAAAATTAATGGAAGAAGGTATTTTTAACTCTAATTTTTAATTATATTGTATTCTTTTATTTGTACAAATGAGTAGTATAGACTTATTTAATGATTTAAATGAAAGCATTAAAGGGTTTAAACGGAATTTAGGTAAAGATAATCATCAAAGGCGTCTTAATTTAGAAGTTAATAAGCAGCAAAATATTGAATTAAGTCAGTTTGAAAGAGAATTTGCAGCTTTAAAAAGGGCATTTAATTTAAAATCTCATAGTACAGAAACTATTTATACTGTTAAATCAATTGTGGAGTCAATTGAGAAAACAATTGACGAAGTAAGTAAAAGTTTAGAGGAGAGATTGGCGATTATCATAAATTCAAAGGATAACTTAATCAATATGGGAGAGAAATTTGATTTAAAAACAGCTTCTAGTTTAGTCCCTATAATTGACGATACGGAGGAATCGGTAAAACAACTAATTGATGCCATAGAATTATACGATAGCATTTTAGATAATGATGGTAAAAGGTTCTTGATTAAATATGTGTTAAAAACTAGGTTGACACAATGTGCAAAATTAAAATTAAATTCAACTTACAACTCTAATGCAGATTTAATTACAGATATTAAAAGTAATTTGCTAACAAGGCAATCAGCAGCTTCTTTATCGTTAGGTTTACATAATATAAAACAAAAAGACAAATCAATCGACGACTTCGGAAAATCTATCGGAGAGTTGATGGTAAATTTAACACTAGCGCAAGCTGATGGGGATGCAAGCGCGACAAAAATTTTGAAAATTACGAATGAAAAATTGGCTATTAATGCTTTTGCAAATGGTTTACGTAACCACGATTTAAAAACAATAGGTAAAGCACGAAATTATAATTCGTTAAACGAGGCGATAAGAGGAGCTAAAGACGAAAAAATAACGAATAATTCAAATTCCCACATTTTTAGTATGCGCGGTCGATCCAAATCTAGGACAATTAATAATAGAGATAGAGGTTTCGGCCGAGGAGTTAATAATTACTCTCAAAATAGAAATTTTTCCCAAAACCAAAATTATTTCAGAAATCAAAATACTTCGAGATACCAAAATTCGATCAAAATTTTCCTAGACATCAAAATCGAGGTAATAATCGCGGGATGAGATCTCGTGGAAATTCTTATCGTGCTCCACGCAATTTTTTCTTGCATAATGAAGACCAGAGGAGCGAAAATAACAGTGAAAACGTTTTTTTTTCGTCCCTAAAGGTAATGATGAAGATAGTCATGTAGTACTGAATGTAAACGGTTTAAATTACATTCGAATGAGATATCAAAATAGAGATTTAGTTTTTTTGCTGGATTCTGGCGCTTCTATTAGTGTTATTTTTCCGTCTAGTATTAATGAGAATCAGTTTGTTGACACATCAAACCGGATTAAAATAAAAGGTATATCTGGGTCAACAGTTACAATGGGGTCAGCAAATATTTTATTACAGTATGATAATATTAAGATAGGTCATAAGTTCCATGTAGTAAAAGACTTTGAAGGTAACATAAATGGTGTAATTGGATCAGACTTCTTTGTTAAACACTATGCAGTTAGATTACGAAACATTCATGTTCTATTTTTACGTGAACGATAAGAAAATAGCTATTCCTTTAGAATCCGAACACAATAATTTTACAATAATTCCACCTCGTTGCGAAATTATTAAATATTTTGAAGTCAAACATAAAAATTATAGCTTAGTAGTTCCAGAAGAAATTTCACAAGGTGTTTTTATAGCAGGTATTATTACTAGAGCTTGCAATAACAAAGTACCGGTTAAAATCTTAAATATTAATGATAGAGAAATTACACTTAAAAATTTTAAACCTAAATTAGAAGATGTTTCGAATTTTAACATTCATGAATTCGGAGATATTCCCTTTTCAGTTGACCGTTTAGATAAATTATTAGGTTTAATAAATGTTAATGGATTAAATGAAGAAGAAAAGATATCTATTCACAAAATATGTGCAAAATATGCAGATGTTTTTCATTTAGAGAACGATCCATTTACAGTGACTAACGTTTATAAACAAACAATACATCTAAACAACGATTCAAATCCAGTTTATATTAAACCGTATAGATTACATTATGCACAAAAATCGGAAATTCATAAGCAAGTAGATAAATTATTAAATGATGGTATAATTGAACCGGCAAAGTCACCATTTTCTAGTCCCTTATTACTAGTGGAAAAGCGAGCTATAAATGGTCAAAAACGCTATAGAGTAGTTATCGATTACAGACAATTAAATAGACAAATTACCGATGATAAATTTCCTTTACCATGTATAGACGAAATTTTAGATTCTTTATCGGGAGCAGTATACTTTTCTCACTTGGATTTGTCTCAGGGTTACTATCAAGTAGAGTTGGAGCAAGCTTCGCGACCTTGCACAGCTTTTACGACAGACAGAGGACAATTTCAAATGACTAGGTTACCTATGGGTCTAAAAATTAGTCCTAGTGCTTTTTCGAGAGCTATGACGATAGCAATGGCGGGTTTGAATTACGAAAGATGTTTTGTCTACTTAGATGACCTTGTAGTTTTTGGAAACAATTTAACAATTCATAATCAAAATTTGATAAAAGTGTTGCACCGCTTACGAAAAGTTAACTTAAAATTAAATCCACTAAAGTGTGAATTTCTAAAAAAGGAAATATTATATTTAGGACATGTAATATCTTCTGAGGGAATTTCACCAGATCCACAGAAGATTAGTGCGATGCAATTATATCCAACACCAAAAGATTCAAGCGAAACTAAACGTTTTGTAGCATTCGCTAATTACTATAGAAAATTTATTAAGCAGTTTGCTGAAATTGCAGCACCTTTAAACCATTTAAGTAAAAAAGGAGTAGTTTTTCAGTGGACTCCGGAATGCGAAAAAGCATTTCAAACGTTAAGACAAGCATTAATCCAACCCCCTATTTCAGCCTACCCAGATTTTTCCGAAAGAAACCAATTTATTTTAAAAACGGATGCTTCAAATTTGGCTCTAGGTGCCGTTTTATCAAATGGTGATGATAAACCTATAGCTTTTGCGAGTCGGAAATTGAATAAAGCCGAAATAAATTACTGTACAATAGAAAAGGAACTGTTAGCCATCTGTTGGGCAGTGAAAAAATTCAGGCCTTATCTTTTTTCTAGAACCTTTCTCATTCAGACAGACCACAGGCCCCTTTGGTGTATCTTTTTGGAATGGTAAACCCGTCTAGTAGACTTACAAAATTTAGATTAACTTTAGAAGAGTACGATTTTGTTATTGAATATGTTAAAGGCCGCGAAAACGTCGTAGCGGACGCATTATCACGGGTAACAATTAGTTCGGATGATTTGAAAACGCTTTTGTCAGCCAAAGATGAAAATATGAAAGTAATAACAAGATCCCGAAAAAAGGAAAGGGAAAAAACCGATAATTCTGAAAATGATTTTAACGATTCTTTAAATGAAAGGCTTGATCACCCTGGAGTTGTAGAATTATTGAAATCACCGCTAGAATGTGTCGAATTAAGATTTGTGTGTGCTAATGATTTTAATGAGAAACTTATCAAGGGAACATGTAAAAGAAAAAATAATGATTGCAAAAAGGTTAATACCTTATTTGATAAAAAATCAAATATTATTTATATAAATCAAGCAACTCTATCAAAGAAGGACAGCCTAGGCACATCTTTGAGAGCCTTGAAAGAAATTTGCGAAACTGAAAAAATTCCGGAATTAGTTATAATAAAAAATAAAAGATGCGCATCAATAATAAATGAGTTTTTAAAAGTTCCCAATGATATAAGAAATGCAGGTATAAAAATAACCGTAATTAATAGTTCTCAAAATATTAATAATAAAGAAACACAACAGCTAATTATCAACGACTATCACATGCTCCCAACAGGAGGTCATACCGGTGTTAATCGGATGTACAAAAATATCAAGAAATTGTATTTTTGGCCGGGACTTCGAAAAGATATTGAAGACTTTGTTAAGCGTTGCGATGCTTGTCAAAGACATAAGTATTCTAAAAATACAAAACATCCATTACAAATTACAACTACTGCTACCTCAGCTTTTCAGAAAGTTTTCCTTGACTTGGTTGGTCCCTTAGATCAAGACAAAGAAAATAATCGATACATCCTGACGTTACAGTGTGATTTAACTAAATTTGTCGAGGCATATCCGATACAGAATAAAGAAACTGTAACAGTTGCTAAAGCATTTGTTGAAAATTTTATACTTCGTTTTGGCATACCCGAACAGATCTTGACGGATAAGGGTTCCGAATTTATTTCCTCCACTCTCGAGGAAGCTTGTAAATTCTTAAAAATTCAAAAACTTAACTCTACAGCCTATCATCATGAAACTGTAGGAGCTTTGGAAAATTCACATAAAAATCTAGGCGCCTACTTACGCATATACTCGTCAAATCATGTTAGTGATTGGAGTTCTTGGGTTTCTTTTTGGTGTTTTGCATATAATAACACGGTTCACACAGAAACGCGTTATACCCCTTACGAGTTAGTTTTCGGAAAAGCTAGTAGATTGCCTTCAAACGTGTTAAATGATATAGACCCGATCTATAACTTCGATGTCGCTTGGAATGACGCGAGAAATAATTTGTTGGTATCAAAAATACATCGTAAAGCGAAATACGATACAAAAATAAATATTGTTAATGTTAAAGTAGGAGATAAGGTACTAATTAAAAACATGGGTAGTTCCACAAAATATGATCCTCTGTTCAAAGGTCCTTATGAGGTCATAGAAAATAAAAATAGTAACGTAGTTGTGAAAATTGGAAATAAAGATGTAGAAGTTCATAAAAACAATATTAAGCTTTATAATTCATAATTTTTTTTTAATGTTAAATCATGTAATATTATTTTGTTGTACTATGTATAGGATATGAAAATAAACTAGATAATTTACAAAACCTGTTGTCTTGGTGTAATTATATAAAAAAAAAATATATATATATTACTATAAAATATTTTTTTTTGGTCAGCGAGGGAGGTGTAGTGAATAGACAAAAATATATTTCGTAAAATATATTGTTTTAATTGATAATTGGTCAATACTTAGAAATGCGCGAATTATGTAGTTGAATGAACTACAGGAATTTAGTACACGTCCCTACTGTTGCCAGGTGCCTATTTATTTATTGTAGTGTAAGCATTTTTGGAATGGTTATAGATATGTAGACATAAATTTTAATGATTATTAAATAAAGTTATGCTGAACGAATAAGTTGCTTTATTCATTGGAAGTATGTAAGGTAAAATTAGAATTAACAGAACCTGAAGATATACTTTGAACATTTTTAAACAAAGTATATCACAAAGAAATAAAAGGTAAGTTTCTATACAAAACTTTCTTTGCTAAGTAGGTACCTACGTCTTATGATAATTTGTTATTTCCAAATGGATCACATTAATAACAATAAAAAAGGTGAAACGTTAATTTTGTTGGTTAACATTTCAGATAATAAAAATGTGCAATTATCACTTCAGAATTTTGATTTTTGGTGGATTAGTATATATATATATATATATATATATATATATATATATATATATAT
>CAJUYH010007089.1:0-18407 GCA_910591685.1 Galerucella tenella
ATTGCTCCATACGTTAACATGGGTCTTATTATTGCAGTGTAGATCCATGTGACCACACGGGGCGACAGACCCCATGTGCGTCCCACTGTCCTCCGACACTGCTCATAAGCCACATATGCGCTTTTTGCTCTGTTGTGTAGATGAGAGTTCCATGTTAGTTTCCTGTCGAGGGTAATACCAAGGTATTTCACCTCTTCCGAAAAGTTTAGTTTGCTTTTGAAGATTTCGGGAGGTTTCAAACCCGATAAACTTCTTTTCCTGGTGAAAAGGACCATCTCAGTCTTTCTGGGATTGATCGACAGTGAGTGCTCCTTACACCATTTTTCAATTAATTTAAGCCCATCCTGCGCTATCCATCCATGCTAATTCGAACGAACATAAACGAAAAAAAATTTTTTGTAACCCATCAGGATTATCTTTAGAATAGCTTTTTACCATTTCCATTAATTCTTATTTGTTAAACGCGTTAGAACTTCTTTTTCTGGTTTCAGGTTCAGCCTGAAGCTTTTTACGTTTTGTATCCCTGGCCAATCTAGCAAATTTATGGGTAGGTAATATCTTTGAATGGATCAATTTTGATGTTAAATTTTAGAAAATATTTTTCCTTAACCAATTGAGCAGTCGTATTCCAAAGTGTTTTCACACTAGCTTCAGTATAATCGGTTCAATCTCTTTTTTTCATGTTAAAACCATAATCTTCAAGAATTTTTGCTATAACTTGTTCAGAAGTATCCTTTTCTAACCTATAATTACGTGCGCCCAGAAACATTCTAAACTGTTCCCACGCAGATTTTTTTGTCTTCATTGTATTTCGCGGTATACTTTTCTTAATTGTAATCTGAATTTCATTTATTGAATTATTTCCAAATCTTGTATTATTCATGCTAATAATACTTATTTAAATTTTTGAAACAGTTTTAATAATTCTTAGACAGTTAAATGAATAAATAAACAACTTAGTTTCCTTAGAAACCACTAACAAAGATTTTATATTGAATTTTATCACAGAGTGATAGAATTTTATACACATAGATTTGATATATTAAACGTCAAAAAACTGCCGCGACAAGACAAAAAATTGCCAGTTCAAAACCTTCAAATTTTGTCAGTTATCAATTCACTCTAGTGAAATAGTCACCTGAATAGACTCAAATGGTAAAAGAAGTAGAAAAACAAACTTCCATTCATAAACCTACTTGCAAATTGCACAACAGTTTAGAAACCTAGGGCACAACACCTAGGAGACTACTGGATAGAAGAGAATTATTAACTTAAGTTAGAGCCTGCAAATATCCTGAAATTCCTCCGGGAAGTAGGTCCAAAGAAGCTACTAGTCTCTGAGACTTTCCTTGGAAATTAAGTAGAAGTAAGTAAACATAATAGATCTTTAAGGTCTCAGTGAATGTCACCCCAATATACATCAGTTAACAAGGAAAGGTAAATGTAATATGTCCTCTAGATCAGTATGGTCAAGCGGTCAGTGATGTCACTCTCGAATGGTTCATTGTATTTGAAGTTGCAACGCTGCGGTGAAGAAACAAACTGCTAAGAAATACGATTTTGAGGTCGGGCTTCGTCAACTTCTTCGTATATGTCCGATTACCTTATCTGGACTCCATAATTTGATCATTAAAAGTTATAAATTTGACACCTGTATACTCAGTGTGTGACGAAAAACCTTCAAATATCACATAAAATGGATTTAAAAGCAAAATCGAATTTATCTTCCATTCCAAGAATTTTCAGTTTGAGTAGAAAAATTATGAATGAAATTTAAACCTCCATTTCGAGAAACAAAAAAACAACTGAATATAATCCAGACTTCTATATTGCATCGTAAAATTTCCTAGCGCTGCTTTTGTTCGTATCGTCCTATTCATCTTTGACTTATTCAGCAGAACTCGTTTAGTGTGTTTCCATCATTAACATAAACAATGAAAGAGTCCCGTTATAGTTCTGATGAAACATCCCAGCTGCCTTTGTATCAATTCGTACGTGTCGATCACACGATTTGGCCAATGAAGATTGTCCACAAACGGTCACGTGACTGGGAAAACGTCTGCCTTATTTCATAAAATCCTCTACGAAAGACAGGCCTCTAGATATAATTATACAATGTACGATTGTAGTTGATATTTTAGATGGGGACGTTCAATACTGAAATCAAACTTTACGATTATTGTGCTGAGGAAAGTATGTTTATTTAGTTATAACTGGCTCAACTTTTTTTTCGACCATGTATGCTCATTTTGAGCTTTCCATAGTTCATTGTGACAGGAATAAGGGCACATCAAGTTTTCTTCTAATTTAAGTAGAATCTGTAGAAATGGAATTAGTCATGTTTGATTTAAATTTACTAAATGTACTTAGAAAGAGCATACGTTCCTATCGTCGAGAAAACAGTATTTCATTCAAAATGCGACGAAATAAAATTTTTTTGAAACAGCAATTTTGCGGTTTTGGTTAACCGGAAGTGAGAAAAAACTTTGATAAGCCAAACGAAACTTCCATCATTGTGAAATATTCCAATGAATGTGTCTGTCTCAATTCGATTGAGTTATAGACCGAAATACTGGAAAATATGAAGAGACACCCGATGAATGTAGTCTTATATTTTACTAATTTCAAATTGTCACAAAGTTTCGGAGTAAATCAATAATTAGATATGGCAAATTTATCGGAAAAACAACGAATTAATATCAGTTGGATATGGTGATCGCAAACATTTCCATGGGAAAGCAACTCATTTGAATCCTGAATGCATTTCCATAAGTGGATCTACAGTGACTATTTCACTAGAGTAAATTGATAACTGACAAAATTTGAAGGTTTTGAACTGGCAATTTTTTGTCTTGTCGCGGCAATTTTTTGTCTTGTCGCGGCAATTTTTTGACGTTTAATATATCAAATCTATTTGTATAAAATTATGTCACTCTGTGATAAAATCCAATATAAAATCTTTGTTAGTGGTTTCTAAGGAAACTAAGTTGTTTATTTATTCATTTAACTGTCTAGAAATTATTAAAACTGTTTCAAAAATTTGAATGAGTATTATTAACATGAATAATACAAGATTTGGAAATAATTCAATAAATGAAATAGAGAGTACAATTAAGCAAAGTATACCGCGAAATACAATGAAGACAAAAAAGTCTGCGTGGGAACAGTTTAGAATGTTTCTGGACGCACGTAATTATACGTTAGATACTTCTGAACTAGTTATAGCAAAAATTCTTGTAGATTATGGTTTTAACATGAAAAAAAGAGATGAAATTGATTATACTGAAGCTAGTGTGAAAACACTTTGGAATACGACTGCTCAAATGGTTCAGGAAAAATATTTCCTAGAATTTAACATTAAAATTGATCCATTTAAAGATATTACCTATAAATTTGCTAGATTGGCCAGGGATACAAAGCGTAAAAAGCTTCAGGCTGAACCTGAAACCAGAAAAAAAATTCTAACGCGTTTACCAAAGAAGAATTAATGGAAATGGTAGAAAGCTATTCTGAAGATAATCCTGATGGGTTACAAAAAAAGTTTTTTCATTTATGTTCGTTCGAATTAGCATGGCGTGGAAATGAAGCTGCTAATTCAGAATATAAAAATAAAAACTGAGGCATATTTCATTGCACTTTTTTTTTATTTTTTTTTTATTTAACATACTGCGTCAACCACTAGGGTTATTGGCAGTTCAGTACATATACCAGTTACATTTACAGTTACATATATCAGTTATACAGGGTGATTCATTAGTGCGATAAAGTCCAATATCTTGTAAACAGTTGAAGATATTCTAATGAAATTTTGACTGATTGTAGCCAGCCTAGAGGCTCATATTTTAAAATTAGTGGCAATAGTACAGCGTGTTCCAGAACGCCGTGCCAGATCAAAGTTATATTTTTTTATATGGGACACCCTGTATTTTACTTCAAATTTGAATTCTGCTTGACTTCGCTATTACAATGATATAATATTGTAATGGGTTATACAGCGTATTTAAAAAGTTCTGACCAATTGTTCTTGTGAATCGTAATGACTTCAACGCCCTGTATTACTCTAAACTGCACAATTTAAAATTAATCTTTTATAGCCATACGTCTATGATAGTCGTCTAGTACTACAATTCAATCGAACTGATTCGATATCCAAGAAACCGTATACAGGGCGAGCCCAAACTCGAATACATTGGTTTCACAACTGGAAGTTAGTTTACTATACTTCAAAATTTATTGAGTATTCCCTATACCCAAACTGAATAGTTTTTGTGATATTTTTATTTTGTTATTTAAAATTGTATTTCCAATAAAAAAATAAATGAAAAGCAGATAATAAAATGTATTCACAACAATTAACATGTAAGGAAAGTGTGTAACTCAAAAAAAGGTTTTAAAATTTCGATAACAGTACCACCACACATGCAGAAGGATCAGGTTTCTTAGGTAGCTCTTCTAAATAGTCAAATTAGAACCATATCATCATTAGCGTTCTTAGTAATTAGGTTGGTAGTAAATAGGCTCTGAAATATCAACAAACATTTACGTTGTGCTAATTCGTTTGTTAAATTTATGACATTTGTCATAGCATTTTCAAATAAAATGAATTTCTCCCGTGAAATCTTGATAGATATATCTTCAGTAAGTTCCTTGTGGCATTACTTATTCTGTTTTCTCTAATTTTTTGGGAATCAAACCACAATAATGTTTTCTATTTTTTATTTCGACGTTTCGGTTGATTCCCAAAAAATTAGAGAATGGTTTTTGTGATATTTCTATTTTATGGTTAAAAAAAGCCAACAATAATAAATTTACTCATACTTATTTATTAACAGCTATACTAAAATTTCGAAAAAATCAACAACAAAGTTATAAAAGATGCTTAAAGTGACCACCCTCTAAATTTATACAGGCTTGGAGACGGTCTTTGCACATTAACATTTTGAAACGCCTGCGTTATTCTAGTTTTCATATCGACTGGTGTAGTAGCAGGTAATTGGTTCACCTGTTCTTCAATAAAATCCCAATGGAAAAGATCTGCTTCATTCAACTCTGGTGATCTTGCTGCCCAAAGAACTGGTCCTGCTCGTCCTATTCACCTTTTTGGAAACATATCATTCAATTGTCCCCATTTTTTTTATTAGAAATACAATTTTTAATAACAAAATAGAAATATCACAAAAACTATTCAGTTTGGGTATATACTCAATAAATTTTGAAGTATAGTGAAGTAACTTCCATTTACCGATATAAAATACAGGGTGATCCATTTGAAAAAATTGTGAAACCAATGTATTCGAGTTTGGGCTCGCCCTGTATACGGTTTCTTAGATATCGAATCAGTTCGATTGAATTGTAGTACTAGACGACTATGATAGACGTATGGCTATAAAAGATTAATTTTAAATTGTGCATTTTAAAGTATACAGGGCGTTGAAGTCATTACGATTCACAAGAACAATTGGTCAGAACTTTTTAAATACGCTGTATAACCCATTACAATATTATATCATTGTAATAGCGAAGTCAGGCAGAATTCAAATTTGAAGTAAAATACAGGGTGTCCCATTCAAAAAAATATAACTTTGATCTGGCACGGCGTTCTGGAACACGCTGTACTATTGCCACTAATTTTAAAATATGAGCCTCTAGGCTGGCTACAATCAGTCAAAATTTCATTCGAATATCTTCAACTGTTTACAAGATATTGGACTTTATCGCACTAATGAATCACCCTGTATTATGATTATAAATTGTACATGTTGATGGCTTTGAAGAATTTCAAGGAATCGTTGATTTGGTCTCCGAGAGCTAACTGTAAGGAGTTGGGGATCTTATGCTGTCTTCGTTGGATTGCAAACTGGAGACATTCTAGGATAATATATTTAATGGACATATTTTCATTACATTGGGAACATTGAGGTGGGTCTTCTTTAATAAGTATGAATTTGTGCGTTTAGGCTGTGTGTCCAATCCTTAATCGAGTAGCTTTAATTTGTTCAGCTCTTGTAGTCGGTAGGGAGGGGGTTTCTCTCACATTTGTCACTACTTCATGCATTTTTTTATGGTTCTGAAGGTTCCATTTATGTTGCCACTTATCTACAACAAAGCTCCTGACAGTTGCTTTGTGGTCTTGGTGTGGTATCAGCTCCAATTTTGGGGTATGACTGTTGCTGACTGATTCTTGAGCTGAGATATCGGCGTCTTCGTTACCCTTTATACCGGTGTGTGATGGTACCCATAAGAAGGATATATTCCTATTATCGGACTGAAGTTTGAAAAGTTGGTTCTTGATTCTTAGAATGACTTCGTGGTTTGAGTAGATCATTGCACAGCAAGTATAGATCAAATCTACTTATTATTTGTTATATTTAAATTGAAGGTACACCCTGAAGCATTCGAATAGTTATTTTCCTATCAAGTGCGAAGAGAGACTTTACGCACGAGTTAGGAACAATATTTTTTCTACGACCGTATATACAAATAGTATACCAACCCATTTTTGAAAAACTACATTATTTCAACATAAATACACTGTGTCCGTAAAGTATGGAGCAAATTCATTTTTGATTTTACGAGTAATGACATCACCGTCATTTTTTGGAACTTTAGTTCTTTACGCCAGGTTATGTTTGAGCGACCAGGGGTCGCGACGCAAAAGATCTGACCGTTATGCGTTACGTTACGCTACGTTATGTTACGTTGCTCCGTTATGTGCCTTGCGTGCTTGTGCCTCCTTAGTCTCTCTCTCGTTTACGAAGCAGCGATTCATAATAATATGCTCCTGCTGGAATCGAACCCGGGCCGCCCGCGTGCAATGCGAGCATCCTACCACTGAACCACCGATGCTATATTTAAATTCTATGCAAAGCTGGTATTCGCAGTGCCGGTGATCCACTTGAATTTGTTCGGATCAATTTTTACTATTATTTCCATAATTTTTTTTGCGCGATTAAGGGGTCTAGCACATTTACTTTTCGAAATACAGGGTGTTGAAATTTTGAAAACTTAAATGTTTTAATTCGATAACTTTAAAATGGATGGATAAATTGATTTGACATTTGGCAGGTTGTTTTTAAATGTAAAAGGGCATATTTTGAAAGAAATTGTAGTTTGTGCAACTAGTGTGGATATGATGGCCATATCGCACGAGGACGAAGTTTAAGCACGACGCCGTAGGCGGAGTGCTTAATCGTTCAAGTGCGATATGGACAATCCACACGAGTCGAGCAGAATATTTTTTCTACTACCCACTTAAGAATAAATCTAGAAAATAAAAATTTCTATAAACTGTGATACTTATAACTTCAAATCGAACATTTTACAATTCAATTTTATGTTTCCACTAATTTTGTGGTAAACGTACAGTTCTTGAATGTCCAATTTGTATAATGCTACGGTTTCATTTTTTAAATATACGATGCTGTTATAAGTAGATGTTGCCAGTCGGACTCCCTCATGAAGGGTACCGTACCATTATCTATAATAATGAATATTCTGCTAAATATTTCAAACGTCTGCCTGTTGTCGTTATTGATATAAAGCAGAATAATTATTTGAAAATAAAATTAACAGTAATAAAAAATTTCCTCACGGGGAATCGAACCCGGGTCTACCGCGTGAGAGTCTGGTATGCTTACTAGTCAACCACCAAAGCATATGAAAATCGTTTATCTATAACGTCAAATGTATTACATAATTTTTCCTACCGTGTGTCTCGCGACACGTTCTACCTTTTTTTTTAAATGGAACTCCCCCATTTTGTCTCAATTTTCGAATTACTCCAGCTGAGTTGATTCCAAAAATGTATCACATGTTAATTCCAATTGGTACAGGGTGGACAAGAATACAATAGTTTTGTGTGTGCTCATAAAGTAACGCGTAACATTCTTTATTAGTTAAATTAACAATATTATCAAAAATACTTATAGTCCAGCGGACAAAATATGAAAGAAAACTTCAACTAAGAACTTCTAATTATTATAAATATTAATGATTACAACACAATTTGTTGCATTTTGTGAATTACCAAAAATTGCCGTTCCAGTGGAGTTATTTGGTGTTAACTGGTAGGTATATGACGTCGATGAGGATGGCATCGGTTGGAGGTTGCATGAAGTGAAGATGACGATGACGGTGATGGTAATGGTTTTAGGCGATTTGTAGATGGGAGAGTCTTATTGGATATATTTCGTGAATATTTATTCACCTGTTGTAACAATAGCTATAACTTCCGAAGTGAAAAACTATCTTATAAGGTCAAAGTTTGCATAAATCTACTTTCCTACACTAGTGAGAGAAAGTGACACGTTAAAAACTAAAATGCGTGCGGGAAAATGGGTACGATCGTAGAAAAAAGTTAATTCCTGGAGTCATAAATGATTTGTTATAAATAAATCGCAAGAAAACTATTGTCGAGGCGTGATAGGGAGAAGCATGACACTGACAGATGATGATTTTCGAGTAATGTCAAAGTGCTGTTGCATTTCACTTTACCTGTCGCAAATGCGGTACTTGATTGTACGATAACGTATCATAAGGTTTGTTTACTTCCGTAAATCAATCTGATAATTATTGACGGCTTTACTGACGGTTGGCGATGGTACTTCATTGCACGATAAAGTGAACTGTTTGTTCACCTCCGGAAATCAATCTGATAATTGACGGCTTTGCTGACGGTTGGCGATAAGAGTTTTTTTGACTTTTTGAATTACTGATTTAATTGATTCAATTTTTTTCTGTATTCCATACAGTTTTTGGTAATAATAACGCCTACGCAGTTAGTTCGGTTGTTAGCTTATTCAAAATGGGTGATGTGATTTTTTGAGAATTATTTTTTTGTCATAGATGAGAACTGCAATAAAAATATGGAGAATTTCCATTTTTCCCTTTCCGAATTATATACAGTGAAACTTACCTCTCTTCGACATTACAATGTCAGTTCGAGTCAAATAGTCCCGAGGGTGAGCTAAAGGACGAAAAGGGAAATGAAGGGATGTTAAGGAAAAGGAAGTAGTTAGCTAAAGTAGGGCCAACATTGCCCTTTCTGGTCAACTTTGAACAGTTCAAACCCTCCTTTCCAATCCGATCAAATACCTTAAGGGCCAGCTTTAAATTATAAGACAGTGAGATGACAGTGTTCCAACTTAGTGTAAAGGTGAATAAAATGAAGGCGGTTAAGAGAGATCGCTTGTGAAGTCTAGACTTATAATTATAAAATTAGGAAAGTAAGAAAACGATCTCCTCATCATGTATGACCATAGAAGGTGATAGTAATGAATGTAATTTTTCAATGGAATCGGTAATTTTGATTTTTTTAAATATACAGGGTGATTCATTAAGAATATCCAATCTCTGAACTGTAGATTCTAGACCTCAAAATATGATGATTCTGCTCAACATGCCTTATGCAAATATTGGTAGTTTCCGAGATACGGGGTGTTCAAGTTTAAATTTATATTTTGATTTTCGCAATAATTTTTTATGTTTTCAGAATTTCTCTTCGAAAATTTGCAATTTTACGTTTTTTGGCATGAGGAATCATTTGCACTCTAGTTTAACATTGCTAATAGAGGGCGCTAGTTGCAGTTGTTTGTGTTAATTAAATCAAAGTAAACTTTTTTTGGGCAAAACTTACAACTAAAATAATGAAAAAAATATTAAAAAGCATTAAATTCTACAAAAAAAGTTACCCTTCTTTGATTCGTGAAACTCAATCGGTTATCGAGTTATTTGCTTCTAAAAAGTTCAATAAATTTTAATTTTTTCATTAAAAATTTTATTATTTCTTAAATATGTAACAATAACAAATTTTGCAAACAAACATAAAAAACTTCAAATCAAATGCTCAAAATGCCCACCACTTACTTCAATACACTTTATGATTCGCTTTCGTGAAGATCTCTTAATATCAAAATCACATTCGTGAATTAAGCCGTGGTTTATTTTTTCGTTTTCTTTTCAAGTAGACTTGTGTCGCTATTGGACAGTTTGTGTAGAGTTTAATTTTTCGTTTTTTCTAAGTAGGCTCATGTCACTTTTAGACAGTTTGTGTAAAAGCAAAAATTGGATAATAGTGAGAATAAGTAATACATTAGTATACCATTTATTAACAATTTAGTAATTAACAAGTGTAATTGTTATTTATCAAATAATCCCTAGGCATAACGATTTTTCCAATAATGAGATGCGCGATAGTGGTCCAGCTGCAGCTCGAAGATATTCACAATTATACCCAAATAAAAGGCAACCCAATTACAAACTGTACCGAAATCTTTACAACCGCTTAGGTGAAACAGGGTCTTCACGCTCTAAAACTGAGCACATTGCTACAAAAAAAAATCACTGCCGATGTAGAAGATGAAATTTTAATTTGTGCTACGGAGAATCCAGATATCAGTACTCGCCGATTAAGTCTGCAAACAGGTATAAGCCAATCATCTATTTTTAAAATACTGGAGAGGGAAAAATTATATCCATATCATTACACTCCTGTTCAGAATTTATTACCTCAAGATTTACCTAAGCGTCTACAATTTGCCCATTTTTTGCAAGATAAACAAAATGTTAACCCATATTTTCTGAACACAATTCTTCTTACTAATGAGGCAACATTTACCAGACGAGGAATATTTAATTATAAAAATAATCATTTGTGGGATTTTGAAAATTCACATGTTATGAGGGAATAGTTATTTTCCTAACAAGTGCGGAAAGTGATACATTCCCGCACGCGACTGCAGTTGACCCGAACGACGCGGAGCGGAGTTCGGGCAAGCGGTCAAGGGCGGGAAAGATACTTTACGCATGAGTTAGGAACATTATTTTTTCTACGATCGTATATACAAAAAAGTATATCAACCCATTTTTCAAAAGTTATTTCATTTCAACATACATATGCAAAACTTCAGCCAAAAACTTTTAATTATTGTGAATATTACTATTAGAAACACAATTAGTTGCATTCTGTAAAGTTAAGTGTTAAGTCATTTGTAGATGGAAGAATTTTATTTGATATATATTTCTTATATCAAACCCGGGTGGTTTGATAGTTGTTTTGTGACACTACTTCAAAGAATGTACAGGGTTATATCACAATATCTTCATTATTTTATATTTTCAAAAAATTTAAAATGCAACAAAAAGCTAGAAAAGATGTAAATTTCATTTGATGGACTATTTCGTGAATATTTATTTACCTGTTGTAACAATAGTTATAACATCCGAAGTGAAAAACTATTTAATAAGGTCAAAATTTGCATAATTTTACTTTCCCGCACTAGTGCGGGAAAGTGACACTTTCAAAACTAAAATGCGTGCGGGAAAGTGGGTTGAAACGCACGGTCGTAGAAAAACACATTTTCAGCACGAGTTTAAGATTAACATTTGGTGTGGTGTAATATGTGGGTATTTGATAGGTCCTTTTAAACTGCCAACCAATTTAAATGGACCTCTTTATTTAGATTTCCTTCAAAAACATTTACACGAATTACTAGAGGATATACCTCTCGCTTTAAGACAAAATATGTGGTTTTTGCACGACGGAGCACCATCACATTATTATTTACAAGTTGTCAATACTTAAACGAACAGTTTTCGCATCAATGGATTGGTCGTGGAAGTTAGTTTGCTTGGCCACCAAGAGGCCCTGATTTCAATCCTTTGGATTTTCCAATTTGGTCGCAAATGAAGGTATTAGTTTACAAAAAAAAATTATATCTCTTCCACAACTGCGACGGAAAATAGAAGAAGCCGCGGATATAATTGAAAATAATAGACAAGGATTATTTGATATTAAGAGATCTTCACGAAAGCGGATTATAAAGTGTATTGAAGTAAATGGTGGGCATTTCGAGCATTTCCTTTGAAGTTTTTTATTTTTGTTAACAAATTTGTTATTGTTACATATTAGAGAAATAATAAAATTTATTTAACTTTTTAGAAGCAAATAACTCGATAACCGATTGAGTTACACTAATCAAAGAAGAGTTTTCTTTTTTTTTGTAGAATTTACCGATTTTTAATATTTTTTTATCATTTTAGTTGTATGTTTAGCCCAAAAAAGTTTACTTTGATTTAATCAACACAAACAAGTGTAACTAGCGCCCTCTATTAGCAATGTTAAATTAGAAAGTAAATTATGATTCCTCGTGCCAAAAAAAAAACGTAAAATTGCCAATTTTTAAAGAGAAATTTTGAAAACAATAAATTATTGCGAAAATCAAAATTTAAATTTAAACTTTGAACACCGCGTGTCTCGGAATCTAGCAATAGTTGCATGAGGCATGTTGAGCAGAATCATCATATTTTGAGGTCTAGAATCCACAGTTCAGAGATTGGACATTCTCAATGAATCACCCTATATAGTTTGAAATATGCTCTCTCAAATCCTTCGAATTTTTGGAAAAGTTAGAAATGTGTCATTGTTCCTCTAATATTTTTCTGAATGACGGTAAATAGAGAGGGCATTAGGAGACAAATTAATGAATCAATTTGTACTCCATGCAAAATAAATTCAACACAAATTTATATTGACTCACAGTTTCGAAACAAAGTATTATAAAGGGGTTCATAATATTGAGGAAAAATGTTAGTGATAATTAACTCAAGTAGGTCTCCTTTTTTTAAACAGTCTACGCTTACTTCAGTCTTACTCGAGTTCGGTGAATGTATGACAAATAAAATCAGTCAAATCCCACATTACACAAAAACAATGTGTTTAAGTGACGAGAGAACTTTTTGCCTCAATGGAAATGTGAATACACAACATGTAGTGTATTGGAGTAACACAAATCCTCACACCTTTCGTTAACAACATACCCAATTTCCAGAAAAAGCCGATGTTTGGGCAGGTATGGGTAGAGATTGGAAATTCTTAATGAATCACCCTGTAGAAATGTGAACATCATAAGAAGATGATACATGTGACTGTTAACTATGAATTACCCATTACTGAACGATGGAATAAAACAATTCAATTTGTTTAAATCTTCATTATATTTGAACTAAGTTCAATATATAGAGTATTTTATTTCATCGTTTCATCAAGTGAAAGCATCATCTATTGAATCACTGATATTATTATCTCCGCTTGATAAACGGGAATTGGAAGTATCGGTGTTTAGAAAATGAAAATTCACATATGTCGCCTACGCCTATGTCCCAGGAGTAGAACCTTATTCAGCATAGTCATCATTCTTAGTTTCTAGTTGTAAAAAAAATTGCTTACTTTTTCTTTTTCCTATTTCTCATTAGATTTATTATATTATTCAGTTTGAATTGATAAGTTGTCTTATGTTGATAAATCAATTTTTAAAAAAGCATTTACAGGGTGTTTCAATATGATTCATATGTAAAAGTTTTCTTCCACATTACATCGACAATATTTTTATTATAAATTCATCAAATACCTGTTGCTCTCACTCTTATCACTTCGTTTTGTTACATTCGGAAACAAACACTGTGAAAAATTCGTTATTTCATTATTGTTAGTTATTTTTTTTTCAAATTTGTTCAAAAGTAATATCTTAGCGTGTGTAACATTCCCATATACGAGTACATACTTTATACTTATAATATCTCGGTTTTCCAAAAATCGTGGAATATGATGAGAAAATATGGGTTTAAGGAAAAATTCAAAACGGAATGTAGTAAAAACAAGATATGGGATGAAAATACCATTACATATTATTCATACAGGTGGAAACCACTTATGGAATAAAATTCTGTGTGTCATTATTTTAGAAAATTATAAAAAATGCCGAGACTCGTCAACTTTAGAATTGAGTTGTGCGTTATGTAAACATAAATCTAAATGTACAGGGTGATTCACGCAATTATGCCATAGTCGGTGTTGTTTCTTTTTGATGAAACACCCTGTATATTTGCATATTTTTGAAATCCTCTTAATGAACCGATTCCAACAAACTGAATAATGTATGGTCAATTATAAATTATACAGGGTGAAATTTTTATTTTTACAGTTATTAAACACATACATAAAATACCTGATGTATTTGATTTTAATACATTAAAATAAATGCTCAAAATGTTCTCCACCTAGTTGTTGGCAATAGCACAGTCTCCTATAGAACTTCCCCTTAACTCTGTGTGAAGTTTGAGGTGAAATATTCCGTATTTCTGTAGTTATCCTTTCTTTGAGGTCTACAATGCTAGTTGGTTGTGTTGCATATACTTTGCTCTTGAGATAACCCCACATAAAAAAATCTAACGGCGTGAGGTCTGGCGATCTAGCTGGTCACTCAATAGTACCTCTTCGTCCAATCCATTTATTGGGAGGGATTTCATCTAAATAAGTTCATACCATTAAAGCAAAATGGGGTGTTGCCCTGTCTTGCTGGAACCAAACATTTTCATTCGGTAAGCTAGGATCTATTGCGTTGGGATATAAGTTTGCCAACGCTGGAATAACCTCATTTCTAAGCATATTTAAATATTTTTCAGCTGTCAAATTTCCATCTATAAATATAGGACCAATAATATGGTCGCCTATGATACCGGCCCAAACGTTCACCTTTTGAGGGTACTGAGTATGTGTCTCACGCATCCAATTGGGATTCTCTGCTGACCAATATCTACAGTTCTGTCGGTTTACCTCTCCATTCAATGTGAATGATGATTCGTCAGAAAAAAGAATGGTACCAAGAGCTATCTCATTTCTGTTCAGCTTATTTATCAATCTTTCGCAGAAATCCATTCTACGATTTGGATCGTCTTCTGTTATTTTCTGCACAAAAGTTAATTTGTAGGAATGAAGTTTTTCTTTATAAAGACATCTTAGAACAGTGGTATGACTAACATTATTTTCACGGGCAATTTGACGTGTACTTGAAGTTGGATTCTCTTCGACACTTAACAAAATATCCACTTTCACATCATCTTCAACGAAGTGTGGTTTTCTTCTCAATGGTTTGACATGTCCAAGTTCTCTGAATTGTGCATGAATTTCAGACACAGTACTTTGTGGAATATTCGGCAATTCGGGATACCTGTGAATAAATAAGTTTGCCACTTCAACTTGACTTCTGCAGTTATCCCCGTACCCGATCATCATTAAAATCTCAATTCGGTAAGTCTCAGCTAAATATTCCATTGTTATGTCGACAAGGAAAGAGTGTTTGACAAAGATTTTACATTTTCAGTAAAAACTGTCAACATATCAACAACTGACAGAATAGAAAACAATGCACATTATTTACCGATTTAAAACAATCCACATTATTTACCGATTTTGTCTAATTATTGGCGTTTTTAGGCAATTTTTAGGTATTTTTGATAAAATCCATGGGCATAGCAGGTTTTGTTTAATATACAAATACGTCTAATAATTAGTTAGTTTAGATTTTTGATAAATCCATATTTAGCTAATTTAAATAAGTACCAATATTTCAAGTGTAATAAATTATTAACTTTAAAATTCCACCCTGTATAATTCATAATTGACCATACATTATTTAGATTGTTGGAATCGGTTCATTAAGAGGATTTCAAAAATATGCAAATATACAGGGTGTTTCATTAAAAAAAACGACACCGACCATGGCATACTTGCATGAATCACCCTGTACATTTAAATGTATGTTCACATAACGCACAACTCAATTAAAAGGTTGACGTGTCTCGACATTTTTATAATTTTCCAAAATAATGACAAAATTTTCTCCCATAAGTGGTTTCCACACTGTATATTATCTCCGTTGTCTTGAAAATATTTTTCTACCTAGAACCAATAAATTCGAAGAAGGAAATTCGAGGAAGGCTGGGTTCAATTTGACAATTTACTCGTGTGGCCTCAACTACTTATCAACGATTTTGAGTATTGTGTTCGAGTAGCATGTAATACCTCCTATGAGAAATATGCCTCCAATATAATATGAGTGAGTGTGTTCGACGATTGATGAGGCGTAGACTACGTTCATGTATGTTGGCTGGAGGTTATCATCCCCAATGTTTATTACAAATTGTATTTTATTCTTGGATTTTCCATCTTCATTCTCATATTTTTTTCTCTGAATGCTTTATACTTGGGAAAACACTCCAATAATTGAAAATGTTTTGAGGAAACAGTGACTTTAAATAACATATCCAATTTGTGGAACTCAAACTGGAAAAAACGATTTTATATCAAATAATGTTGCCAATTAAACATGTGAACCGTTAATGGTTAATTGAAGTGAAATTGAGTCGATTTCAAGTACATACTTTCGTATGTTTCGCCTCCACCTTTGCCCACACTCGATTCCATTATAATTCGAGCATAAGTCGCTTTTTCAGTGATTCAAATTCTCCCTTATATCTCAATATACAACCGAATGTTTCCCTCGGAGTAAATCCGCAATACAAAATCCGAAATTTGGCTCCATAAAACAAAATTAAAATCAGAAAAGAACAGGCTAAATACACCAATTCTGCTATAAAACACATGTATATGTAAATCCGGTATCATATATTGTAAAAAGGAAGGCCCTTTTGTAATTATGGCCCTTCGGATTTGGGGGAGATTGGAGTGGTGGAAGATACGTTTCGATCACTCTGTACCTACTATAAACAAGTCAGGAGACAGCAGATGACACAAACGTTTTTGAATGTTAATGTATTTGTCATTTTAGAATTTAAATGAATCTTTCCATATAAATTGTTTATTAACCAAGCATCTTGACAGAGTACTGGTAATATCTTCAAAGGAAGATATTTATTAGAGGAGGAAAGCTAGGTAGCGGAAAGAACATTGCATAGAATCTTCCAAACTATAATTATGTCAAGAGCTCAATGAAGATTGAACATATAATGAGTCATCGTAAAACAGCCTTTTGAACCTTACTTAAGATTTTTTGCAGTCTATATTTTCTGTATGCGGCATTGTCTTTGCAAGTATTTTGAAGTAGGTTCAACTCTTGAGAATAA
This sequence comes from Galerucella tenella, assembly GCA_910591685.1. NCBI lineage: Eukaryota > Metazoa > Arthropoda > Insecta > Coleoptera > Chrysomelidae > Galerucella > Galerucella tenella. The sequence continues at coordinate 16,921 of CAJUYH010007089.1, forward strand.
TAAGGAAATAATGATGGTAAATTTCAATTTCAGCATTTCCTTATAACGCTCAAGATCTTAGCTATATCCGATATTAACTACACATAGATTCAAAAGTCTTGCATCACCCTAAATCTCTGAAAAAAAAAATGTGTTCATTATAAATGGATCAGAGATTAATCAAATAATTAGTTTCAATAAAAAAAACGTGTATATTTGTCAAAAATTTTTATTATCCAATAATAAACTTGCTTTAAACATAAAAAGTATTCTCAGAAATTAAATAAATTAAATACAAATTGATTCTTTTCAAAGAAAAGGTTAAGTGAGAACCTGCATGAGAACTTTTAATGAAGAGTATTTCCACCTCTAGAATGTATGCAAGCTTGAAGTCGCCTGCCCATGCTGTTTACCAAATTATTGATATTCTGTTGAGGAATATTCCGCCATTCTTCTTGGGCCGCATGAACAAGCTCTTGTACACTCCTAAGTGGATTTCTGCGTGCTGCCACTGCCCTAGCAAGCATGTCCCAAGCATGTTCTATGTGATTCATGTCAGGAGATAGGGCAGGCCAGTTCAAACGATTGATCCCTTCAGTTTTAAGATACTCATTTACAGCTGGGTCGGACGTTATCGTCCATGAAAACGGAGGAATTGCCAACAGCTGCGCGCCATAGTCTCACGTGAGGATGTAGAATCTCTCTGATATACCTATTACCAGTCATCGTTCCCTCCACATGAATTAATTCTGTGCAATCATTTAACATGATACCAGCCCAAAACATAGCACTTCCTCCTCTGAAGGGCGGCACGAACGAACATGGGCAAGCTGAGCAACTCTCGTTGGATCCCGCCACACACGTATTCAATGGCTATCTTGTACCAAACAAATCCTTGTCTCGTCGGAAAAAACACCGAATTCCAAAATTCTCCAGGCAAGGCCGCGTGTTCTTGAGCCCACTGTAGTCTTCGAACTCTGTGCTCAGGTTGTGGTCTGAGCACTCTTATTGGTCGGCGACACCTCAAACCTGTCGCAAGTATTCGTCTTCGTAATGTCGAGATCGATACTTGAACTCCCAACGCATGTCTCATATCTCTTTGGAGTGCTGGTATTGCCATGGTCGGGTTTCTTCGAATAGTTAAGAGGATATATCGGTTCTGCCGCTGATTAGTAACACGCCTTCTACCGCTTCTAGGTCTATCACGGAGAGAATTGGTCTGGAGATACTGGTTCCATACACGAGACACATCACTTTGCCAAACGCCAACTCTGAATGCCACGAACCTTTGAGAATGACCTTCTTCAACTAAAGCCACTATTCTTGTACGGTCAATCTCACTTATGACTTGACAATTCATGTTTGCACTTAAGATCGTGAAAATCAAATGCCTTGAATGTTAAAATGATTGCACTAAAAATTTTATCTTACAAAAAAAAACTGTAAACATCTGTACATTGCAAAAAATATGCTAATTGCTTTGAATATGTTGCCAGTTGTATTTCTGC
>CAJUYH010007090.1:0-18403 GCA_910591685.1 Galerucella tenella
AAAATGAGACGGGTTTTGAAAAACTTGAATTTTATTTCATTTCATGGGGTTTCAGAACAAACAAAACTTTTTATCGAGAATAAGTTTTCACTAAATAAATATTTAAAATTTTTCACCCATAGGATTATCCATCCGTGGACGTAGATGTTATAATTTCAATTGTAGCCAAATTTTTTGGGGAAGTAGTGGAAGCAATTTCCTTCGACATTGGTATGGGCCGGAATAATAGGCAACAAAATAGTTGGTCCCTTTTTCATTAAAGCAAACGAGATATAATATTTCAAAGGAGCTTTTACCTTAACAATTCGTAAATACGGATAAAAATAGATGAGATGAAGAATGTGGAATAAATTAATAGAAATACAGAACAGTTTTAGAGATGATTTGGGAATTTATATATTTTTTGTATCAAGGCTATCACGAAGACGAATAAAACACCGATTTAGATAGTTTTCAAATATATTTATCCCTAAAAGTATATTTTTTAAAGAACTGCTTGTAGATAATCATTACTTTTAGAGACCTAATAAATTAATAATTGCAAATATATAAAAAAAGATAATAAACAACAAATTAAAAAATATAATTAGTATACAAACTTATCTAGAGTGAATACTTTGAAGCGATTAAAAACTTCTAAAATCCAGTCTCACCTAAAGAGACTGCGCAGTCGCAGTTTTTATTATTTGATTAATCGTTTAGGCTTATTATTATTATTAAAACAAACAAAAAAAGAATTCCAAAACAGTCACTCTAGTCAAACGCTAAATAGCTTTACGACACAAATTAAAAGAAGCTTTTAACTGCCACGTTTGGAATACATTGAAAATACGATTGCGTAAAATCACATAAAAGCAGGAAAACGACACGGTTTTTTTCGTTTAACCCCCTTTTCATACAGTCAGTATTTTCAATAATCGATTAACTGGAATTTAGTACGAGAATAAATAGTTTTAATTGAACTTCTATATTTGTTTTGGATTTTTCAATGAAACACCCTGTATGTAAATCGAGTTTAATTATCTTTGTTTTGGAAAATTGCTCACCGAAAAATGAGATTGGAAAATATTAAAATTCTAGTGTTTGCGAAATCAATCAAACATTTGTTAAAAAATGGAATAAAATATTTTTTTGCTATGTTGACAAGATTTAATTATTTTTACGTTTTAAAAAAAAAGCAAAGGAAAAGTTTGAATATGTCAGAATATTTCGTTAAATTTTGTAAAATGAATTTACTAATCAAAAATTTTGACACTTTTCCCAACCAACAATAATAAAACTCGAATATTTCCAAATAAAAAGAAATATTAAACCCTTTACGTTAAATTTGTACTCGAAACGAAGTTAAATCTAGTAATAATTTATCAACAATCCCTTTTTTGAAACCAACAGACAATCATTGAAAAAATATGAAATTTCCCCAGGAAAAAAAGTATTTCAAACGTGGCAGCACAAGGAATTATATAGAAATAAATATTATTTACATTCGTTTGTTAGTTTTGCGGCTGAGTTGTTCCTCAGCTGCCAACTTATCTTTATAATCGTCTACGATCTCATCGGCGCGCACGAAAAAGGCAATACAATTACGGACGAATTCTTTCCAATTGTTGCAATAAGCTTCTTGATCATACGCTACTGTGTCCGCCATTCTTCGCAATTCATTAGCTTTTACTAAAGCAACTTGCAGTCCGTCGATTACTTGCTTGTGGTTTTCCAACATCTGTTCTTCGGCTATTTCTAATTCCGAAATAAACTGGAAATAACAAAAAGTAAATGTAATGGTTTTTCTACCGACAGAAGTGGTAACACAAATAAATCAAGCCCTTATCGTCACCCAACCAAAAAGAATCCAAAACGCACATGCACTTGATACAGTCGAGTCACAAGACGTCATATTATAAGTGAGCGGCAGTGACAGGTAAGGCGTATGAGTTACAGTTCAGTGGTGACTGTCGAATGATTATTTTACACGTCTTAAAAAGCTTCCACTTCAAAATGTTGTTGACGAATTTACACTAGCCCAATAAAGGAAAAGAAGAAACCAGCCTAACCCAGCTTCACTTACAGCCGGTCTTTCAATGCAGGGTTAAATCCAAGGGTTTACTATCTCCGGATTAGTGATAACCCCAGTGTTAAATTTTGGAAGCGTTTATCATTGCAATTTATCCCAAGAGCTAACTAACCCAGTGTTGGCTACACTGAGACGAGTGTTAGTTCAACTCTGATTGGGTGAAAATACACGTGATTGAATGCTCTGGTTTTAAAATTTGATGGTTCTCTGGTTATATAGATCGTTTGTTCCACTGGTTTTTGTAGTTGTCAACCGGTTGATTTGACATTATTTTTTAAATTCGAAAATTCATTCTATACTTAATGGCTGAAAAAGGGTCCCCAATTTAAGTGTTACTGAACGGCAATTGCTATTAGAACTGGCAAATAAATATAAATTAAAAAAATCTAATACTTGATCATAATCATCATCGCTAAATACATCTTCTAGATCCGTCTGGTAAGTTTTTTCAACAATACCAAAGATAACCCTGATAATACACAATAATCAAACGGCAGAATAAGCTATTCTTAAATTAAAATCCACATATACCCTACCATTCTATTTACCCCTAGGTTATGTATCTCTCTGACTTTGATAAACGATTAAACATAATTTACCTCAAGGTTAACTCTTAACTCAGAGGTGACCCTGCATTGAAAAACCGGCTGTTATTCCAGCATGTCGGTGACGGCACGAAACTTATTGAATCTTAGTGAAAATTTTCCGAAGCTGCACGTTACAATTATTGTTGACAACGTTTGGGCATTTTCGCCATTAAATCGTCCATAACTCGAAAAGGGTGCATTTCGAAAAAAATGTCAAGAGACAAAATTTGTCTATTTTTACCCAATTCACTTCAAAAAGTGTTTGCGGTACCTATTTTTGACTTAATTTTGCCTTAAATTGTTAATAACAAAATTTCTGTCATTCGTACAAAAAACGTTTTCAAGTTTTGTGTTTCAAATGTCGTTACCAATCGATTCCATTGGGTTTGGATCAGTCACTTATTTCCACGGGGTTAATTTTGTATGCAACTGATTAATGATGCGAGACAATACATTTTGCACCCACCAAAAATTTCTTAACGCGGTTAAGGTTTGATAATAGCTATCAAGACACGAGAATGAAAATTACAGGAGTGTCTCGATATCCATTAAATAGGAGTTGCGTACACTATTTTTTCTACTTCCATGTCAAAAGTGACATTTATACTTCTCGATCAGTTTAAAATATAATTTGCATTTTGGTGAAATTGTTTTCATGCTATTTATTACTTTTTATATTGTTCTGTTCGATTCTGTCCATTAAAAAATATCAATCTTCTTATTTTTTTGTTTCTCTTGTGTAATGAATGAAGTAATATATTATTTAGGACCACTTAAATGTATGTAGGGCTAAGACGTAGTTTACTTACCGACGTCTGAACGGTAAGTAAATCACTTACCGACGTGTTAAACTTAGGAACCAGTAAACACAACCTACCGTCCTGACAACCGATGCTGTAAATAAACAAAAAAGATCGATCGCGCAAAAAAGTTATTTTATTTCAGGAGAATATTGGGATGTTGCATATTGGTTCGTAGTGAGAATCTGTATAGCGTATAGAGTTCTTGCATATTTAATGATAAAGTTCAAGTATGGGAATAAAAAAAGAGAGTTTAAAAACAATCTGTCAAAATACAGCCACCAAAGAGGCTGTTCGCTTGGGAAGAAAATAGCGTCTCTCCTCTTTCCAAGCAATGCACAAATAATTACATTTATTTTTTGATAATAGTTCCCAATTATTATACCATCAACGAACCATTCGCTTTGCAGCTTACCTTACAAGGACTTCAAAAAGCATGTAACCGTTCCTTACTTTTTTGAATCAATATTTGGAAGTAAATGTATGTAAAAAATATACAAATTTAAATGACGTATTTTTGTCAACATTTTTGGGATATGTAAAAAATATATTTACCTGGTGTAGGTCGAGCATTTCGGGAGTCATATCCTGTTCGTTTAAGGACCTCAATTGTAGTAAATCTCCATTGTTGTCTTGTTCTTCGTCGGTTTCGCTATTCGTTTGCAAATCTTCGGCGACCAATTCTTTGACACGATCGGCGTAACGTAATGTGTTTAAACTGTGTTCGCATGAATTTACTCCTGGAGAAATCATAGCTATCATACACGTTCGCGAACTCGTACCCACAAATGAATCTCTTAGCACCTACAAAGAAAAACAAATAAAAAAGTGACTATTCACATTCATTCATATAATATAAACCCTATTCAAATTTTAAATTTGGTCATCAAAACGGTAACTAATTGACAAGACACTTAATGGTATGAAGGATTAAAATTGCATCGAGAAAAAAAATCCGAGGGAAGTAGAGTTTGAAACTAATCTTATTATTTCATCATTTTAAACAAATTTTCAGAAATTGAAAATATTTTGAACATCTTTGAAGATTAAAAATTAAAGTATCAACTATAGTGGGGGTAAATATAAAGATCAAATTAAAATATGAATTATTGTGGGGAAATTTAAAGTTCAATTCAAATTAATAACTATTGTGTAGGAAATATAAAATAAAAATAATAACTCTTCATGTCAAAATTTGTTGTTTCAATATATAAATATAAAGAGAATATAAATATAAAAGAAAATCTTTGGACTTTATATGAAAACATTAATAATGAAGGAATAATTTAGAGCCACAACCTGCAGAGAGGAGTAAGTAGCTGCGACACAAAATTATAAAATAAAATAACATCTCACAGATTCGACATTTTTGTAGTTACCGTTTTCGACAAAAATTTAACTGTTTCAAGATTTTATAACCAGTAACTAGCTGAAAATCGGATAATGTAAAAGTTGTGTTTAATCTCTTTTCGAATGTATGATGATGCTCCCCAAGATTAGATTTTGATTAATGGAATGAACCCTCGTTCTCATTCTAGTCTTTCTGTCAATAAGGCTTCGTCTAAACTTTTTCGCTGTCATTGCAATTTTCATTTCACAAAAAGACACCAATTACCCTGTGAGATGAATGTATAGGCGAATCAATAGCGAATCTGGCGGTTGTCCACTGGTATATGGGCGAAGTCATATCCGGTACTGTGCCGGGCAATATTTACTGTGTAACATTCTTCTACTCAATTCCTGAGAGCAACATCCGAAATTAGTGGCTCCTATAACCCTATTCATTGAAGGAATTTTGGGATATATTTTGGGATATTTCCCAGATATTGTGAAATAGGTGGTTCCTTATCGACAGATATCATATCACCTCAGTTAATGCGATCCGAGGGTTTATGTAAGTGAGCACTAAAAAGACCGACACACTCCATTAAAGTCGACGTATCAAAACTCAATTAAAAAAAACAATTTAAGACCGATTCGTTTTAAAAGCTAATGAAGTAATTCTTTCTATAATCCCATTCACTTAAAACCAAAGAAAACTAGATTATGTTGTTTAAAACCCAAACAAATAACAAATCAAATATTTCTTCATCCTCTCCACTTTATTTCCGACTCAAGTCTAACTGATACCACCGCATATCATATGCAGTATCAATGAAGGATGAGAAAAAATCTCAGCTCACTTCGAAGTGAGTAAATCAAAAAGAACGAGCACATTACCGATGTGAGCTGAGATTAACTGTGAAAAAATACACCCAGTGTCTATTCAGGCAGCTGTCTCTTGGTAGGGCACCTGTCGAAGCTCTAGTGCAGTCTTGTTCCGCTTTTTCCATTCTTTTGATTTCACTTGGTAGTTTCTCAGAAATATCTTTTATTGTTTTATCCCTACTAGATCGTTCAAATAGTCTCTTTTTTCCGATTTAATCTATATCTTCCAATATTATATGTGGAAATGACTAAAGAGTTCCGGTACCCTTTCAGGTACTTTCTTTGCTAGTTCATCCGTTGTTTCATTTCTTTTTATTCCAGTGTATTTTCTAACTGATTACACAAGAACCCATATCAGACATGATAAAAATCCTTTGCATTCCATATCTTTTATCAATATTGAACTGGGCACACTTTACTACAGCACGAATTTCCGTTTAAAACATACTCGTGCTTTTCTCTGTCCCTTCTATTTTACATGGACATTCTTGGAGTCGACACTAGTCACTAACTGAAATAAAAAAGATTTCTTACCTGAGTAAGTTTACTAACTCTAAAAGGTAAATGGGCGCCCTTGCGACCGAGCGCTCTGATGCATTCTTTGAGCGCCAATAGCGATTTGTTAATTTCAGCACCTTCCATTCTTGTTTGCCTATTGGCCGACGACGTATCAGCACCTCTTTCGTTACCAGCCAAATCGATGAGAGAAAATTTTCCGTGAATCTACGAAAATATAGAATACTATAGCAGCGGTAAGGTGCAACCAGTTACAAATTACCTTTGACATGTTATTACTAGCTCTTAAATAAATTTGAAACACGGCGTGTGATCGTGAAGAATTGTTATTAGCAAAAGTTTGACCGGATGTGCGTGCTTGGTTGCCTTTTTGAATGAAAGCTAGAACTTCTTGAACGTTGTATACGACTTTTTCTTCGAGACCGACGACTTGCACTTGTTGTTTGCCATCTTCCAGTATCCTCAATTTTGCTTTGTTGTTTAGCAGGTCAAAAACTTTGCCTGTAAAAGATTACAGTACAATTTATTCTATAGATTTACCTTCTAATAAAGGACCCCGCACCAAACCTAAGGAAAATTGAGTTTCCAGTCGAATTGACTTAAAATTTGGTATAATGTAGTTTATGGTCAAGTCTTAAAAAAGAGAGATAAAAATGGACAGTTTTCTAGTTACGGGGAGTAAATGTGGAAATCAGGTTCAACGGATTTTTGATTTCGCCAGTAATGTCATACAATGTTCAATATTAAATCAGATTCGATTACGCTAAAATGCCTATTCCACTGCGACCTTTTACTCGAGTCGAATTAGCACAGCCTAAAAACCGGTGGAGGCAAGGAATTATAATATATACTTTGGCAGGTTTATCTGAAGCCGTGAAAGGAATGCAGTCGAAAACATTCGATAATGCCACGTTTAACTATGAAAAAGCTAAATTGCTAAGTATGTACTGATAATAATTGGAAACGGGACTTTTTATTAACACTTTTTTTTCAATTTATGAATATTAAAAAATAAACACTTTTCCAAATTTGTTATGGACTTCTTCAAGCGGCAGCGGCAGCGTTGTACGAAAACTTTAACTACCACACCCTCCGAATTACTTAATTGGTGATTTTTATTGAAAGGCCTAACCAGCTGACTTCTTATTGGAAAGCGCGTGCGTGTGTTCTTCCCTCTCACTCCGTCAATTGACTTGAATATTGATTTTTCCAGTGGCGCTGGTATTGTCAGTGACCTTTGTATTTTCAATTTTACTTGGTAAAATAGGTACCGTACGCCATTTGTACGTTTATGACAGATATGCGCCATGTTTCTTCGCCTTTTACCGATGCCGCGTAGCTTCAGATAAACTTGCCAAACTATACCTACTGCTCTCTCATCCATGTTTTAAAGTTTTTGAGCTAACCTCACCGGAGTATTTTCAGATCTAATTGAATATATATTATATTCTCCTGTCCGACACTTTTTATACAGAACACGGCTATATTATGGAACAAATTCATTATTTTGCAAACAACCTATTTTGGATAAAGATCCGTTATTGTACATAAAACGCTACATGTAATTTCTTGCCAGTTGCTGCTCATCGCCTAGTACAAGTAATCTTCTACGGCGTTGACAATTTATATCTTTGCTTTTTAGGACTGCCGTAAATGTTGACGAATTTCCTCTAATAAACTATTTCACCTGTCTCTGCCCTGGTGAGATTACCCACCATTCTCGAAATTTCTATGCCACCCCCTTCCTCGTATCCATATTGATTGTCGATTTTGCCATGCTGCTGAAGAGTTCTTGTCCAGTGAATGTCATTGATGAGCCGTTTCTGGCCGTTTTATCCGCCCATTACTTTGCAATGGTTTAAGGCAAGTGTTTTCAGTTCGGCTTGGCAGTCAGTGAGCTGTGTACTTTCCTGCTTTTCTTCAAGGCAGTGGCGAATCACCATTATTTCTGCTTTGAAAGTTGTGACGTCCTTAGATAGGCATATTGGAGTAGCTATCCTACAATTCCGGCTTCTACACCTACTTCTGTCTTGGTATAATAGGTTGCCTCAGCTTGTATGGATGCACCTTCCTTCCAGTCTTCTCTGCCTGGTATAGATATTTGGAACTATATATAATAGTGGCCGCTGTATCAATTTGTTGGCTCATTAGTCGTCCGCTTGTAGCTCCTTGATAAGCTTTCGACCGTTGGGATTATGTGCTGTTGACCTCAACAATATTACAAATATATTAGGTTATATAGACTAGAAATCTTCGTGATCTGCGCAATTTGTGCACCTTTAAACATGAGTCAGCCATATCTCTCAGTGCATTCCATAACAAAATGTTTTGAATAACGTTTGGGATGAAGGGGAAACAGTATGGTGATATTATTTTCTCTATATTAGTATTAAGTGTTTATATTGGGAAAAGCTGAATTTATTTGGCTTTCAAGGATTGTCTTGTGACTTGATAATAAAAAACAATAAAAATGTAAGTTTCATTAAACTTGTTAGGCATCTGTGGATTTCGGACGAACTTTTGTTAAGTTGTGCCCACATAAAAACATCAATTTTTCGTTAGTTTAGTTTCATTACTATATCTATTTGTATTTAAATAAGTTAGAGAAATGAATATGCTTTATTGCCAAGAACAATTTCTATAATTTTATGAACAAAGTGATCTAAATACTTAAACAATAAAATAAGAACATAAAGTAAAATAAATCCAGCGTTAATTAACATGGGTGATTCAAATAGGCTATTATTTGTATTAACATCTATTAGATCAGGCAAATTTTTAAAAATAATTACTACTGTACTATGTACACACACACACGTTTTCTCTGTAAACTTCAGATGGTGATAGCATTAATGATATGTCATAATTTGTAATCAAAATTTTCAACAGACTTTACCAAACATTTTAATGGATACTAATAAAAGTCAAAATCTCAATAGTTAATATCACGTACCTGAATATATTTCGAAGAAACTGGCGGAGACTACGAGATTCAAATGCCGATATTTGGAGGAATTTACCAATTGAAAGACATCGGCTGCTGCCATTGCGTATATTCCTCTATCACAATTTTGAGTTTTACCAGAAACAAAGTCACCACCCATGGTATGGGTTTTACCAGAGCCCGTTTGACCATAAGCAAAGCAAGTGGCAAAACCACCTTCGAAAATTGTTTTTATTAAAGGTTGTGCTGTGTACCTGTTGAAATAAAAAAGTAAATTCTGTTAATATCTATTGTATTAGAAGCAATTGGGATAGGAGAGGAGTATGTGGGAAAGAAACCAAACGCAACAAAAACATTTTTTAACTAAGAATTTACGGAAGTTATGTACCGGGTGGCCAACTAAGAACGGCCGTCGGCCATATTTCAGGAGTGGATTATTATAGCACAGGTTCGGGAAAAAAAAAATTTATGACAAAAGTTGCCTCGAGAAACGCCTGGAAATTATTTTCAGAATTGTAGGTCCACCGTTAGAGGGCGTATTTGACAGTTAAAATTTTAAAATGCAATTTTTTTCAAAATGTATTCAATTAAGGAGCATATTAAATATAATCACATTCCTCGACAAATTCTGCATATTTTTAATATGACAGGTTTAAGTCTATCTCTTCAAATGAGGGGTGGGGTAGAGTCGGAACCTTGTTACGAATAAACGCCTGTAATTCCGGTTCTGCTTGACTGATTTTAATAAACTTGATGTTGTTTGGAAGAGCTTTTGTTTAATAATCGGAAATTTGTAAATATGACCCAATCTGATTAATAACATAAATGCTAGAGGGCGCTGTTTGATTTTTTTAAATATTGTGTTTTCTCGTAACTATTTTAAATGAAAAATTATTTCAGAAGCATGTATTCTCGTAATAACTGGACGTGTCAACTTTGCCTTTAGACAGTGCATTATTTTTTACTCTGAAATTATTATATTTACTTAACAAACTTTTTCCGTATTCTGTTTTTTTTTAAATAAAAAATGTATTAATACTGTTAATGACCTTGCAACATGTGTAGCTTAAGAAACTCGAGGGCATTGTATACCAAAGTGCGAGAACGCGCCAAATCACTTTTTTTTCTATTGATCCACTATCACTATTGGGTGGATGGATTTGGTATACAAATCATTTTGACTTATATATCTTTTATATCTGCAGTATGACATTTTTAATTTAAAAGCATGTAATATGTATGACGTGTTTATTTTAGGAAAGTCTTCCAGAGACCCAAAAACAATTGCTGTTCAGACAACTAAAGAAAGAAAAGTCCAGCAAGTATACTCCAGAATTAAGGTGTTTTGCATTGACTTTAAATTTTTATTCTGCCGCTGCTTACAATTATGTTAGAAAAATATTTGGATCAAAAGATTTGCCTCATCCACGCACTATGTCAAAATAGCATAGTGCAGTAGACGGTACACCAGGATATAGCGCAGAAGCACTTTGTGCTGTAAAAATTAAGGTGGAAATTGAAAAACAAAATAGGAAAAAACTTGTTGGTTCACTGATGATGGATGAAATCCTGAGGTGGGTTGAAGGGCACGACAGGAGTAAAGGAAATCGCATTGCCGATTCTTTAGCCAGGGAAGCCGCTGGACTAAAAATTCTAGGACCTAGTAACACCTACGGCATAACGACTTCGACAATTGCGGAACTAGCCAAACGTTACACCCTTGCTCAATCCCTTAAGAGATGGGATGGAATCAAAGGATGCAGTCTTGCCAGGATCACCCTGGGCGACCCTGGGAAGCTGGCGCCGAAGAAATATTTGGCGATGACCAGGAAAAACCTACGTTTAACAGTAGGATTTCTGACTGGCCACCGTCAACTAAGAAAACACCTCCATACTATGGGGCTAGTCGACGCACCTCTATGCAGGATGTGTGAACAGGAAGATGAAACTGTAAGGCATGTCTTATGCGAGTGTCCGGAGTTATCGTCAATAAGAGAGTGTGTGTTCGGTGAGTCTTGGCCTACACCTGCCGATATAAAGGAGAGGTCTCCTAGTGACCTGTCCACCTTCCTGAGAAGGATAGGATGGACGACGACCTAGGAGGACAACTCCTCGGGAGGATGTACAATGGGTCACATGTGGCCTAAGTGCTGTGAGCCTACACTCACCCTCCCTACTCTACAGATACAGACAGTGCATTCTTTTTTACTCCGAATGTATTATATTTTACTAACTTTTTCTGTACTCTGTATTTTTTTAATAAAAAATACTGTTAATGACCTTGCAACATGTATACCTTTTAAAGAAAATCGAGGGCATTGTGTACCAAGTGTGAGAACGAGCCAAATCACTTTTTTTCAACTCATTTATATTTTTCTACGATCACTTTACAATTGATTCATTAACAGAGCTTATTCTGTTCAAGTAAAATCGCAAACATAACAATTTAGGAAAAGAAATTACTGATAAAAATAGAACAATAGTGTTAATAACCTCTGGAAATTCATAAATTTTGTTCACACCATTATTATAAAATGTATACAGAGACTTGTTTAGATATTTCTCTGGTCGTTTTAATAAAACTATATAACCAGAGGCGTGCGTGGAGGCGTATTATATTAATATCTAGTTAGCCTTGACTATTACTGGAATTACTGAAAAATGTAAAATTGTTGTCAATGCAATAATCTAATAAAATTTCAGGTAAACATTTTATAGAGCGGGAGCCAGCTGCATTTACAATTAGTTATCCATGATCAGATTATTTTCACATATATGTGATACTTCTTGCCATAATTATTGATCATAGTCATCGTTGATGAGGTAATATTATTATAATTCAAAGAACTATCACGAATGTAAAAATTATCCCATCAATGACTTCCCTACTATCAGTCTAATTAAGCGAAATGTCGAGAACTAATTTTTTAGGGATCATTACTTCGAGAAACAAGAATAGCTTAATAAGCAAATAGTTCTATTTTATAGTTTCAAAATAAAAAAGTATTCAAGGCATTTCTGTGGTATGTGGTGTTAAAATTATTATAAGTAACATTATTTGTCGAGGAATCACCATTCGAAGTTGGTCCACTCTGTATAATCAAACTTTTAGTAAAGTAGAACAGTAAATTGGAATGAAAAATCGACCAATATCCGTATTTTTCATTTGTGAGCATAATAAAACGAAGGCACAGTATAACCACTTAATCATAAAATGAACCATTAGCACATTTCTATAGAAAAACTCCATTTTGGTGAAAATTATATTCCAATAATCAATTTCGAACATAAAGCTTTATAATTCATTCCAATTTTTTCATGTGGCTGTTGAGGGTCAACTATTGATTTTTAAAATCAATACTTGGTAGTATAAATTGTCTCGTACAATAATGTATAAAATCCTTATCAAAAAAGTTACTAGCAAATTAACTAAAAAATAGATTAATTTAAAAAACACACAATCTTTTTCGTATCTACATTTGTTTTTAGTATAACTTATCTCGAAACCGTTAAGCTATGAATAATTCCTATTTTTGTCATTACAAACATTGTTCCTACGTTCACAACATTACATTTGCATTTGCGGACAACCGTTTTAAAAAGTTTTAACTGTATTTTTATTTATACCAGCTCTATCAGTAAACATTAATTTGCAAATTAAAGGCACAAAAAACCTCTTTTGAGGTGGAAAATTTGAATAATGGATCCAAAATAAAAACAGAATACTATTTACACTATTTTTATAGTAGAAAAAGATGTACCTAAGAAATAGTTATTTATACTATAAGGGATGTAAATAACATCTAGAGCAGAAAGATTTTGCGCCGAGCGATAGCGAGGGCTGGCAAACAAGCATGGAGCTACTATTAAGAGGAGATGACACAGTCGACTATCTTATAATAGGAAAGTGGTATCACATGAGTGACATTGTAATGTGAGCAATATGGCGTCGTCGGCAGAGCCGGACTATTTAAATTTTCAATCAATAAACATATATTCACTAGTGAAATTGATAATATAGAAACACTGTAGGTATTTTGTTGGCTGCCAAGAACCTCTTTTTACAAATATCAACAACATATCTCTTATTGATGGAGTTCTAAGAAATCTACAATCATTAAATATAATATGAAGTTGAATAAAACTTATTGAAGCACAAAGAAATATATTCCAGTACAGTCCTTTCGATTGTTTACTAACCTATAATATGTTGTTCCTGATGATTTTTTCGTATTTACACTGTCTCTACTTGTACAACTTCGTGAAGCACAAGAAACCATTATTGTTCAATTATTAAAATAGAAAAAAACGACACTAACAAAAAGAAAATCCAAAAATACCCAATTCACATCCACAAAACAATACTAATGTCAAGTTGACAGAGAAGTGGAAGTAAAATGGCGAAACCGATACCACTTTTATGATAGGCGTAGCGACTCCTCTCAATACTAGCTCCATGCAAACAAGAGACTACTAATAATTACATCCCGTGAAGTATATATGATTATATGAAGTTGACAATTATTGCTTCTAGCCAACTGAGAAGTTGGACCTTTATTAATGGTTAATAAGTTTTTTTTTATTGTTAACCTAGGTCAATAATGGACAAATTCGAATATTTTGAGTATTTAGGGATAGTAGTTCAATAAAAACATGTGCAACATAATTTTGTATACTCAGGAGATTGTCTTTAATATTTTTGTTGCCTGAAATTACCTAACAAGATGAAATTATTTGAATAAAAATGCCATTAGTTTAAAATTCGCGCTCAAACCAAAAATGACTGATGACATAAGGAGTGCGTTCATAATCTGAGTTAGGTGAGGTGCAAAATCAAAAACAGTGTCAGTCAGACGACAGGGTAAACGACTAGGAAGAAATCTGCTTGAACCATTATTTTACTTTAATGCAGAAAAACATGGATCGAGGAATGTTTTTACCTTCAACATTATAACGAGTGGAATTTGAAAATCTTCTGTTGATGGAAACTGGTATAATACATTCAATAGCCTTATTGGTGTGCGTCATCGTTTGTGACGTATATCCGTGTTTTGGGTATGTCATTTTGATAAATAAAATCCTCAGGATCGTACTCAGCCAAATTCGAAAAGGCTATGAAATAACTAATTACCAGCTTCTTTTTCTAACTGAAAATACTTGAGAACTTTCAAAATGCTGATGCTTTTCCGTGTATCTAGGCATATTTTTGTATTATTTAAATGAATATAACAATAAGATGAATATTTTTATTTTCATAAATAATAATTGACCGTAAACAACAAATTACAGACCTGACGTGAACTGTCAATGGGACAGTAGAAAAGGTACGACTGCATCCTATTTTGAATGATGTAATTTATTCCAATTGGTAGGTCGCGATTGCGCGTAATCTAAACATCAACTAATCAAAATTTTTGGGTCAAAGATTAGGGTTAACGTTTGTAATACATTTTTTCTACTAACGTGCGGAAAGTGAATCTTTTCCGTACTAAAAAGCGTGCGGAAAGAGTCACTTTTCCGCACTAGTGCGGAAAGTAAATTTATTGACATTTGAGGAATATACTGACATTTGAATATTCAAAATATGTATTTTGTATATCCAAGTTTACCAAATGACTGAAAAATTAAGAAATTTATTAGAATTCTGCTATAATTTTCAATAAAGAGGAACGCGTACGCTTCAATAATTTTTTAATGGCCCTGATATAAGCCTCATCAAATGAATGTAAAATAATAATAATTAATTTGTTGATATGTTTTTAATAGGAAATGTTTCTTTATGTTAACTTTTGGGCTTTTATCCGCATGCTAGTAGAAAAAATAGTGTACCTAACACGTGCGTAAAGTGACTTTTCCGCACGCGATTGCTGGCCGAACTCGCTAAAGCGTCGTTCGGCCATATGCAATAGCGTGCGGAAAAGTATCACTTTCCGCACTAGTTAGGTAAACTACTATAAACGGTTCATTAAATTTTTGTAAATAATGTTCATACTATTAATATTCATATGAATAAATAAGATACACGTTTTATATAGCATAAATTATTATTACCACCCAATGATAGTAAGTTGACTAACAATCCGTCAATGGCAATCGATACTTTTTTGGTAATTGTTACTTACATCCTTCAAAACAGTGTCAAAATCCGTTGTTTACAATATAGGGAGAAGAAAAAGGTCCTTTTTGAACTGTGATTAAACACATTTGATGAAAATGCCAAATTCCAAAAACCCAAGAAGGAAACAAAATACACAATTTAATTTGGCATTAAGGTTCTAACAAAACAGTCCAGGAGAGGTATAGACAGCACAACATGTATTTCAGCAGAAACGAGGACGAGTAGAGACATTGTCTCCATCTGGACAAACAGAAAACGTCCACAAGGACGAATAGAATTCCCGTTAACAGTTGATGAACTGACTTCGGAATATCCTGTTAACAATATGCCGAATAAATTGTCGATAATACTCTTTGCGGCATTTTACAAACTTGGTGTAGGCAGGTGGGACTGAAAATTAATCCCACCAGGTACACTTTGAAAGCTTCAAACCACAAGCTAACCTAACCTATCCCAACATTTTTCGAGGAAAAAGGACTCAACCATCTACTAGTCTCTGAAACTTTCCTCAGGAACTAAGTGAAAAATGGGGCGCAAAGATCTTTTAGATCACCCTAATAAACATACATTGGTGATATTTAATAAAGGATGTATAAAAGCAATAAATAAATCCTGGTAAATTGTGCCAGAAATATAAAACTCTTATTGATGTACAGGTATTCAATGTTTGGTAAAACTTAATAATGTGAATTGCAAGGGAATCTGCCTTTGCATTGCCATTCATCCTCAATGACCAAAGATCCAAACCAGATACACTTTGTTGAATCTTCTTATTGAGGAGTATTTCTTTGCAGATTGATACCAACTTTAACATACAAGATAAAAGCTAAGTGCTTTTAAAGCAGCTTGGTTGTTCTAGAAAATTTTATTGCTTTATGTATGATATTGATTTCCTTCAAATACATTTCTAGGGAGGTTGATACTTCTTTCCTAGGTCTCCCACCATATATATTTGCACCAGAGGGTGTTTTGGAGTCATCTGTATACCAAAATCTATCTGCTCTTAGTAGTCCATCCTTACAATGGACCCAGTACCCCATATTTTGAATAAGGACGGTATGGAGCAAATAAAAACAGGAACATGAGACAGCAATTTATTAAGGGTTTTCGATTCCGCTTTCAGCCAACTTTCAAAATGACATGAAATTTTTAAATCCTTACTTATGTAATTTAAAATGATAATAATTCAGAGCATGCAATAAAATTGGAAAAATTCCATTTCTCAGACCACCAGACGAATAATTTAGTAGAATGAAATCCAATAAAAAAGAAGCATACGTCATATATGCAGAGGCGAGTAAATATACGGCAAAACTTCAATACGAAAAATGTAAAGCCGCATTACTAACACTGAGTGTTCAAATCATTTATAATATAAACTAAGCAGTGGCAGCTCGTGGTTAATTTTATAGGGGGATCATAGTTGAAGTGACCAAAATCTTAAAATACTTAGTTTAACTAAGCTATGTATTAGGGTGGCCACATCAAACCTTACCTCTTACTACTTTAGCTACTTTAACAGAAGCAAAACAAACATTCGTATATACCACTAAAAGTTTTTTAGACACTATTGTACTCGAGTATAAGATGAGAGACAAATATATTCGATAAACCTAATGAGACCAAATATGAGGTTATTCAGGGTGAGATATAGTCAAATGCGTCTTATCATGCGGGTCATACGATTCAACAAAGACATACTCACCGTTTTTGTTTTCTTTTTTTGCATTTAATCATAACTTATTTAAATGTCAGTTTTGTGACTTTGACAATTCAAAGGGATAATATCGATAATAAGAAGCACTTTTCCGGTATTTTGCATCCTCAAGCAAAAAATGGTACTTAATCTGATAGATTATTTTGAGAATGAATGAAAGGGAGGAAATTCGTCAACCAGTGTGCAGGAAACATCAACCATCATTATTTTCTCCGGGTATATTTGTAATCTCACATTTTGGTAACCTCTGTGTCTTCTGATTTGATACATATGGTTAGTGACCTTTGGACACGTACGATAAAAGCGCTTTTGACTATAGACTATAGACAAATATTTCTTAGCCATTGAACGTCGAAACTCAAGTATGATAATAGTGATTGGTATGGTTTTAGCTTTGTCTCTTATAAATTTCATCATGTGTTGACTCTTTTTGCCTGATTATAATTTAGTTTACTGTTAAAAAATTAAGTAGTATGCCCTCTTTATTATCATAGTTTTAGTATATCATGATCTCACGAGACATAAGCTCGCGACATTTTATTCCATAAAAACACAAAAAAGTGACATAATTTCTAATGCCAGGAAATAGCAAGTTAGGACTTTATGTCAATTAAAGACTAAACTCAAGACAACAACCAATCGGTCAAATATGATTCTATGCTAACCACAAAATGAGCAAGTGGCCCTTACTTTATGGTTAACATATACCACAAGAACAGTTCGACTCAAAATATCAATTGAAATAATCACTTAAATTTAAAAACGCAACAATGACTTCTGAAAATTTAAATTATTAAATCAAACAATTTTATTTTGTTAAATCTACATTATATTTAACCTTAAAGTTGTGACGCGTTTCGCTAACACAGTAGCTTTTTCAAACGAATGATAATTTACTATGGATCTACATCAAGTAAAAGCCTCATCTATTCAACACAAAAGAAAGTCATAAGAACTATGTTTAATGTTCATGCATCTACTAGTTGTAAACAATTATTTGTCAACTCACAAATTTTGACATTGCCCAGTCTATACATATTTAGAGTAATTCTTTACATTCATAACAATTTAAACAAGTTTGAGAGGAATGAGGAGCTACATTTTCATAATACTAGGTTAAAAACGGATCTGCACTGGGCCTTCTCAAGGCTACAAATTGGGCAAAATTCACCTGATTATATAGGCATCAAGTTATATAATAAAATTCAAACAATAATAGGAAAAGATAGTTTGACATCGACATTGGCATTTACATCCAATGTAAAAAAGTTTTTAATTAACCAGGCATTTTATTCAGTGACTGAGTTTCTCAATTATTATAAATAAGTCTTAGAGTATTTTATTTATTTTGTAGACCACCCATTTGTATTTTCCTACGGGATTTTATTTAAAACTGTATTTTGTATTATCTGTATTTTATATTTTGTATTATTTGTATTTGT
>CAJUYH010007091.1:0-18397 GCA_910591685.1 Galerucella tenella
ATATAATTTATATTTTAGAATATTACCTACCTTAAATGTTTCTACATAATCCAATCTAGATACAAGCACCAAACACTTTGGTGCATACATGATACTATGATGAGATATTATTGGTATTGTTCTAACTAATGGAGTAACTCCTTCTATCGCATCTTCGTCCTGAAATGAAAATAGTGAGTAAACTTCAACCAAATACTTGAATTATAACCATACTTCATCTACCGGTTTGCTAGGTGTGATAGATACTGTTTCATTAAAACATAAGCAAGCACAGTAGTGCCTGTTTGCGTCTATATCTGTAAGTACAGATACAAAAAACTTGGGTTCTTGTTTCTCTGATGAAAGTATCCATCCTTGAGGTTGGCAAAACTAAAAAACGAGTAAATCATCAGGATTATTATAGAAACAAATACAATTGGGAACAATATTGAAAATGTTAGATTTTGAATAATGATTTATTTTATTTACTAAAAGTTTACAATGTCATGTTATGTCATGTCTTAAAGAATACTCATAACGAATTTTCTGTTAAAATCCAACCTGTATAATTAAATAGGAGAAAAAGAGTGATAATTTATTGAAGACAAAGTAATTAACAATACTTTCAAAATGTATAAACACAAGTGATTTTGCAAATATTTTTTAAATTAAATTCATGCTGATCCAAACCGATTCAAACCTCAAGTATAGTTAAAATAATACCCTTCTTGGTGTGCGTCATCGATTGTGACGTATATTCGGGTTTTCGGCATGTCGTTTATTTTATTTGCTATTTTGACAAGCTTCTTTTTCTAACTGAAAACTTGAAGAACTTTTAAAATACTAATTTTTTTTCCGTGTATTCTTGCATATTTTTGTATTATTCATATAAATAAAACAATAAGATTAATATTCACTTTTCATAAATAATAATTGACCGTAAACAACAAAGTACAGACCTGTCAAGAACTGTCAGTGTGACAGTAGCAAAAGACGTAAGACTTATTGCCGCTACGAAAGTAACGCCTTCATAGTATTTTAAACTCTCGATTGATAGGTTGAGCGAGCGTAATCTAAACATCAACCAATCAAATTTTTGTAAGTGAAAGATTAGGGTTAACGTTTGTAATACATTTAAATGGTTCATTATTGTGATATTTTGATTAGGATTAATCACAGACCTGCCTTTTTTTCCATTTCTTCCTACGTAATGTGTTAGAAAGACATTAACAATCGATGACGCACACCAAGAAGGGTATTATTTCAACCATACTTACATTATTTTAACAGTAATTTTAAATGGATCTCCCTATATTGTGACAAATTTTGAAATATGAAGCTTAAAGCTGCCTACAATTTTTATAATTATTTTTTTTGAGTATTTTTCAAGATAACAGCCTTTATAACCTGTATAGTAAAGAAATATGTAGAAGGAATAAGTATGAGAGTTATGGAAAAAAGCAAGAAATTGAGAAATATATAGAATCAACTGTTGAAAAAAAAGAGTATAAGCAAGAGGCCTACATGTGATATCATGACAATCAACAACTAATTTAAAAAATGACTTCAACATATTCGCTTTTATCCAAAGTATCAGTTCTTGCCAGTTCTTTGAATTTGACATAAGTACCCTGCTGATTTTTATTATTGGGTACCTTTAACTAGAAATCTAATTTTTGAAAATAAATATTCATTACCCATTCTATCCCTTCAATAAAAGGGGTGTCTGACCAATCTTTTTCTGGGAATCTTTGCAATATTATTCCATTACTAATTCCACTTCCTGAAATAATACATAGATTAAAATAATAAACATGAACCATGATTTAAAATGAAATGCAAATATATCCTAATTTGGTCATTTATTGATTACTGGTTATCACTGAATTTAATTTCTTGGGAGGGGAGCCAATGACCATAAACAACAGATTGTTTATATTTAGATGATATTGCTTATCTAGCATTTAAGTATTATTCTTTTGTTATTTGTTATAACTCATTGTACTTTAGCCACCCACTATTCATGTTTATACGTGTATACAACTATATGAGAACAATAAATCTGCTAATTATTTATATAATTTTAACAAATATATAGGAATTTGTTAACACAATCTGTTGTAGCATTATACTAGTTATTATATCTACTTTAATATTAACTACAAAACCTTATTGGTCATTGAAATTTCAAGTACAATGGGTGTCCATTTAAAGATCTATCTAAGCAATATAGCAGATGTCTAAAAATTCTCAAAGCGATCACTATTTTTGTTTCATGCACTTAATGTACACAAAAGTGTATAATCTTTTTTACAATATTTTATTGTTAATAAATGGTACATGATAGAAAGCAAAAAATTTTGAGTTGAAATAAACATTGAGATAATACATGACAGTATTAAATTGGGAAAAAATTATAACCCTCATTCAAGTCTTTACACTTAAGTGTATGAGAAATAAAAATTGTTACACATTTTACAAAACCATCAACTTAAATTTATTCACAATTGTTAATGCATTATTGGTACTCCTTTTAAAAAGTACTAAAATACATTACAAATGTTTAATCTGTATAAAATATGTCCATCAACAAATAAATAAAAGATTAATACACACTTTCTTTTTCGTGGTCATATCCAACTACAACAAAGTAATCAGCCAGTCGTGACATTTCAGTAACAATGTTCTTTGAACACTCTATTCTTCAAAATCATTTTCTACTTATTCAAAATCGTCAATTCCATTACAAGATCTAAGTTTATTTTATACATTGTAAACATAACCTCACTAACTACTAAATAAATTTGACATATTTGACGATTGACCACGCCCGTTAGGCGTTAAGTCAAAAATGTGTCAAAAATCAGTGTAGTAGACAGAAAAAAATTTGAAGTAGGATATCTATAAATAAAAACTGGAAATAATAAAGGGGTGTCCCTTCATAGGTTATCCCGTTAGTGGCTTTTACTGACAAACAGATTGATAAAATAATAAGCAGAGGCGTAGTACAACAGCGTGAAAACAACACAAAAATCAAAAGACCGCTTATTGGTCGCCTCAATCACCGACAGGGACTCATCCCGTCATCCCTCACATTGAGGTCGAGGCAGACTGATACCATAGCGGAAAGAAAAAGTTAGTACTTAGATTAATAACACGAGATAAGCCACCGAAAAGTTCGTGACACATACCGTAAACTGCTTGGCATTGCAACGACCTCTCCATAGATGGAAATAGTACATGGTAGGTACAGGGTTGTCTCTGATGATACTAAGGAGTAACCTAACCTGCCTGGGCCGTGTGGAAATAATCACTATAAAAACTATCTTATCCTAAGGCAAATTGCGTGGTAATAGTAGTTTGTGCAACTAGTGTGGGTATGATGGCCATATCGCACGAGGACGAAGTCGTTCAAGTACGATATGGACAATCCACACGAGTCGAACAGCATATTTTTTCTACGATCCACTTAAGACAAAAACTAGAAAATGAAAATTTCTATAAACTGTAATATAACTTCAAATTGAACTTTTAACAATTCAATTTTATGTTTCCACTAATTTTTTTGTGGTAAACGTACAGTTCTTGATTGTCCAATTTGTATAATGTTACGGTTTCCCTTTTTAAATATACGATGCTGTTATAAGTAGATGTTGCCAGTCGGACTCCCTCTTGAAGGGTACCGTACCATTATCTATAATAATGAATATTCTGCTAAATATTTCAAACGGCTACGTCTACCTGTTGTCGTTATTAATATCAAGCAGAATAATTATTTAAGAATAAAATTAAACATTAAAATTAACAATTAAAAAAAAACCTCTTTACGGGGAATCGAACCCGGGTCTACCGCGCGAGAGTCTGGTTTGCTTACTACTCGACCACCGAGGAATATGCAAATTGTTTATCTATAACGTCAGATGTATTACATAATTTTATAAAATCTGAGATCCCCTTAAATACCCATTTTATTCTGTTCTAAGTATTTGTTGTTAATTTGTACGGATTATTTCATTTAAGTTTATCTTTGTGAATGAATAGTCTCGATCCAGTGCTTCTATGAAAGACTTTTTCTGACAAGTTATTTTGACGTTTCTTTTAAATTGAAAAAAGATGAGTGACGGATACTAAACTCAAATGCTTATTGGTGGATTTCATATACGTTCTAGGATGTATATGAAATCATATCCGTTCAGTTAACCGATATGGCCTACATTTCAATTTTGTAAACTGTGCAGAAAATGGATAATATATATGTGGGTGTAGAAAAAAAAGATAAAAAGTCAAGGTACAATGGGGGGTCTTCCATCAGGTCTCGAGTCAGCTTAATAAGTTGTTAGATTATTTTCCCGATTCCTAGCGTCTAGCTTGAGGGTACCAGGCAGAGATAAGGAAGGTACCAGGCGAAACTCTCATGTACATAGAATTCCTACAGCATGCGATTACCCAGGGGGGCGAATTCTCGCGCCAGGGAACAGCAAAAACTCTCAACCCCGACCAAACAAAAAAGGGTAAGTCTTAAATGTTTTCTGGAGCGCAAAGCTATTAGTACTACTTAAAGGAATTCAAAATATTATTGATCGTCTAGTTTTCGAATTTTTTCGTATACTCCGTTTCACGTATGAAGAAGCCACTTGAAGTTGCAGTCGTATGCGAGAACTTGTTCTCAAAACCAGCGCCATATTATAAAGTTTACGTTCGACTTCAAACCAGCTGCGTGGCGTTTTCACATTTTGTAGGTTAACACAAGATATGAATCTGTCGGCCTTGATTGTGGATAATTTTTCCTTTAACACCAACAAGTTTTTTAGGAGGCATGGTTTTAATAAAATAAAACACACAACAATCTCAGATAAACTAGCTCAACGCCTTAAAATATTCGAATGTAAATTATTGCTTCAAACACAACCTCAAATGTCAATAATAAAATTGCTGTCGGCATGAAATATCGTTTGTTACGCCAATGGCATAAACCGGGCGAACTTCACGTGGCTTCTTCTTATGTGAAACGGAGTCCACACTGAGTCTAGTTTCAGATAGGGACCAGAATTTTAAAAACCGGGAGGAGAATATCTTTATTGGTTACCCAAATGGCTAACGACCGAGGACTTTCTGCCACAGATTTTTACAAATTTTCTTGTATAACAATTTTTTTTATACATAGATATAGATATTTTTATTTATAGATGCAAAAAAAAATTATAAATAGAAAATAATTATATAAATATATATGTCAGATGAAATCGGAACACTTAATAGAGTCTGATTTAGAGACCTACATTGTACTAATTTACAGCGTTTGCTTTAATACTCATTATTTTTGTCCACCAGGGGCTTTTCTGGAATTTTCCTTTTTGGTGGTATATTCGGATCCCGGGCTATGACCATTTCTTGAAGCATTTCAATGTTTAGGTTTTTTGCCAACTTCTTGCTTAACTCATCCATTCTTTCCAAGACAGGTGTGATGTTGACAGTATTATATAGCGTTTGATTTGATGGACAGTGTGTATAGGGTTCTGGGGGTGTCTTAATTTGGTTATGCTTCTGAGGCAGGTGGTTTCTACTACTTGTAGATTGTTCAGGGCTGGTTTCGAGCAGGTTTGAAATAATATAGAGCCATATTCCAGAAGTGGTCTACATATCATTTGGTATATACTTGCTACTTTTATGCTGATACCTTCGTTTTTGTAAGTCAAAGCTCTAACATGTTTAGCTCTTGCAATGGCTTTTTTCTTGACTTCCTTTGTGTGGTAGTTGAAATTTAATTTATGGTCGAGGTTTATGCCAAGGTATTTACAGTGTTGTGAGGGTTGAATTATGTGATTTTGGATATTGATTGTATAAACATATTGGTAGGCTATGTGGTTGAAGATAATAAAGTTAGTTTTTGTAGTGTTTATTTGAATTCTCCATTTAGGTATTAGAAAATGAAGCTATGCTGTTACATAAATTTTGTAAATCGTCAACAGCTTGTGGCAGGGTTTTGTTATGGGCAATGGCGGCAGTATCGTCCGCAAATTGGAGAATGTAGGTTTGCTTGTTGAAGGTTGGAATATTAAGGTCATGACAGAAAAAATTGTAGAGGTATGGAGAGAGAGGTGAACCTTGTGGATCGCGTTGCTGCATAGAAAAGTAATGAGAGTGGCAGTTGATTTTTATACAGAGCTGACGATTTTCTAGAAATTCTTTTATTAAATGTAGTAGGTATAATGGACAGTTAACTGAATGTAATTTATAGAGAAGACCTGCATGCCAAACGCTATCAAATGCCTTGCTTATATCCATAAATACCACCGCTAATTTTAAAAACCTCAATTATGCTTGATATAATGATATTCCGTGGCCGTAGCGTTGTTACAGCTAGTTTGTAAAAAAACTACAAGTAAATACTGAGTAAATTTTAATTTCATAACAAGTTATATTTATAAAAATATCTCATAAAAACATAAACGATATGAGTATATTATAATAAAAGTGATATTGGACGGAATGTCTGGTTATTTAGCTAACTTGTTTGATTTTTCTTCTCTTATCAAGTCAGCGAATACTTATTTTAATTATATAAAATATTTATGATATAATGACTTTTCAATACCTTCAAGTTTCAATATCATTGACAAGAATAAGAAGTTTCATTTAAATTCGCCTGCAATATCTGAGTTATTAAAATTAGAAAATGTAAAATTGGTTAAAATGAAAATAAAAATATTGATTAACATTGATATTGTGATTTAAATTCCTTTAAAGTGTTTGAGCTTGTATTTTTATTAACAATTGATTATTTGAAATAAATTCCTGTTCTATTATTTCTTCTAGTAAAGCAAATTCGGTATATCCAAATCCTTTCGCATTCATGTTTTGTACTGGACGTTTAAATGCATCTAATTCAGGGCGGGTCATCATTGTTTCTTTCATGTTTCGAAAAGATTGTCTAAATAAATAAAAATAAATTGAAGAACGTGTCACGGGACACACGGTATATAAATGAAGGAGACAAATCTATAAAATTTGAAATTGAGAATAACAATTTTCTGCCATTTTTAGATGTTCTTATCAAATAAAACACCTACAGGGTATGAAACAAGTGTTTATCGTAAACCCCTAACATACGGTATTGTATGCTGGAATGATTTTAAATTAATCGATAGATTGGAGAAAAAAACCGAGGACAGAATTTTGTAACGAAATAATTTATCTACTACTCTACAACTACAACTTCATGATAATCGATTGTTAATCAACCAATAATAATCAATTAATAATGATCGATCGTTGATCGATCAAAAATAATCGATTATTAATCAATTGATAATAATCGATTGTTGATCGATTAGAAATATTCGAATATTCATCGATTATTTACAATCGGTTATTAATCGATTGTTTATGAAGGATTGATGATATTCGATTATTAATCGATTGATGTTAATCGGTTATTATTGTTGATAATCGACTATTTAATCTATTGTTGATAATCGATTATTTATTCAATCGTTGATCGATCAAAAATCATCGATTATTAATCAATTGATGATAATTGATAATAATCGATTGTTGATCGATTAGAAATAATCGATTATATATGGATTGTTGAATGAAGTTTCATACAGAGTAAAAAAAATTCTTATATTAATATATGTGTATTTATGTATTGATTCAAAAAATTTGATTATTGCTTAAAGGGAACTAAAGTTCTTACCGTGTGTGCCGTGACACGTTCTTCAAATTTTTAAGTTATTGTAGTTTGACTTTGCTAACACATTTCCAATATCCCTAACTACTGTTAAACTCTTATTTTATCTTCTTTCATGACTACAAAGTAATTTAATACTTACGTAGGATGAATAAAACTAATTGTCAATCTCCCACTAAAAGGCCAATCTAAAGAATGATCATGTTCAGTTTTCATAACATGCACCAATATTGCAATATAGTTATTATCTCTGGGAGATAAATTTAACCGAACACATAATCTGAAACATTTAATCATCAGTTAATACAATTCACACATTATTATTTTTTATTTACTTATATCCATTTGGACTTGTGTAAAATTCAGGACTGTAGTGCATCAAATGTGGGTTTTCCCTCATCGCATTAATTTTGTTTTTAAAGTCACTGAAATACCATAAATAACATCCATTGCAATAACGCTGATGCAGCTTTGTCATACTAATATTATGGGATGATATTTGTTCGGACATATTTAATATTATAATATCCTGTTCTCTGGTTTTTTGTTCTAAATAAACTATTTTCTCATATAGAGTCCTGAAAAGAATGATAATTTAGGAGTGAGTAGTAGTACTAAGAATAGGAGGAACAACTAAATACATTTTAGTGAGAAGCTCGGGACTAT
Source organism: Galerucella tenella (assembly GCA_910591685.1). Lineage (NCBI taxonomy): Eukaryota > Metazoa > Arthropoda > Insecta > Coleoptera > Chrysomelidae > Galerucella > Galerucella tenella. Next base: position 8,339 of record CAJUYH010007091.1, read on the forward strand.
AACATATTCCATTTAGTTTATCTCAAGAACTAAGTAAAAGAAATTGTTTACTGTACTCACTTCAACAATTCTTGAAGATTATTGTCCTTAACAACTGGCTGTACTTCATTTTTTGCTGGTGGATCCCAAAAATTGGCTTGTTCTGATAAGCTAGCAGTACTGTTAACTGGATACTTATTTACAACAATATTGGCATATGCTTTAGATAACAGCTGAAAATTAAGTTCAATTACACAATAGACTCGACAATAGATGGTATAAAAATATAGCCTAAGAGTTGTCGTTTTCCCACTATTAGCACTCTAGAGTTACTTTGGCACCTGCCTTGTTTCATAAAAAAAATAAAGACCAGCAGCTCAGTGCTGAACCCATTTCCTTCAATGTCATATCATCTGCTTTAGAGTAAATTCAGTTTAACTTACTGTTAAATGTTTTTGTATGTGTTGTTCCAGATGCTGCTGAAGCTCAGGTTCATCCTCAAATTTTGCCTCACAACCAACATCCCTAAAAGAGCATCGCAGCTTTTCATTGTCAGGCAATTCAGGAATTTTATATTCACAAATCATAAGGTGAGATTCAATATCCAATGGAGAAAGCTCTACTAAACAGCCTCGAACAATATTGGGACATTTTGTACGTTGTTGAGATATTTCCCGCCTTGTAAAGTTATCTGGAAATATATCTTCTTTATTCAACTTCATGTTATCTACAGGACAAGCATTTTCCCTCCTAAAATAAATAAATAGTTTATGTAATAATGTATTGTAATACTTTCTACAATTATGTGATGATGTACAATTAGTAGTTTAAAAGAAAAATTTATTTTCAGGTACTTACTCTAACCAAGAGTAAATGCAATTTCTACAAAATCTATGACCACAAGAAGTTACTACCGGATCTCTTAACCAAGCTAAACAGATAGGACATTCAAATCTGGCTTCTGGAGCTAAAGCATCATTTATTGAACTTTCCTCTGCAACAGACATTTCCGATTTATTTGTACTTTCATCAAACATGCCTCCACTAGCCATTATATGGATTTATGATGTTCAGTAAGTAACTGAGTATTGTATAATTTATGTTCAGTAGAATTAGAATGATACAAAGTGGATACAAACTAATAAATTATAAGATATATAATTTGATTCGGTGACATTTCCGTACAAGGGAGTTGTAGGTTATAAATCATACAGGGTTGTCTCTGCTCATACCTCATACTTGTGATCCATTGATCTATACGGCGTGTCACAGCCTAATGGTCAGTACTCACAGCGTGTGACGTGTGACAAAATCCGCGCATTTTACTGCAAATTATAGAAAATCCGTACAAAGTCTCACACCACAGACATATTTTATATGTCTGTGTCTCACACCCTGGGTGTGCTGTGCTCGTTATTTGTTATTACAATAATACAATCATTGGTATAATTTCATTTGGACACTCTGTTTCTCAACTATAAGTAACAAAGAGGTATGCAACTGAATAGGCATGAACAATGCATGTTTGGTTGCATACCCATTAGAGAGATGTGGTAATTTACTAGTAGATGGCGGTACCGAGCAACATTTTTTTGGACCTTTAGTTCTTTACGCCAGGTTATGTTTGAGCGACCAGGGGTCGCGACGCAAAAGATCTGACCGTTACGCGTTACGTTACGCTACGTTATGTTACGTTGCTTCGTTATGTGCCTCGCTTGCGTGCTTGTGCCTCCTTAGTCTCTCTCTCGTTTACGAAGCAGCGATTCATAATAATATGCTCCTGCCGGGATTCGAACCCGGGCCGCCCGCGTGCAATGCGAGCATTCTACCACTGAACCACCGATGCTATATTGAAATTCTATGCAAAGCTGGTAATCGCAGTGCCGGTGATCTACTTGAATTTGTTCGGATCAATTTTTACTATTATTTCTATAATTTTTTTTGCGCGATTAAGGGGTCTAGCACATTTACTTTTCGAAATACAGGGTGTTGAAATTTTGAAAACTTGAATGTTTTAATTCGATAACTTTAAAATGGATGGATAAATTGATTTGACATTTGGCAGGTTGTTTTTAAATGTAAAAGAAAATTTTGAAAGAAATTGTAGTTTGTGCAACTAGTGTGGATATGATGGCCATATCGCACGAGGACGAAGTTTGAGCACGACGCCGTAGGCGGAGTTGAGTTGAGCAGCATATTTTTTCTACGACCCACTTAAGAAAAAATCTAGAAAATAAAAATTTCTATAAACTGTAATACTTATAACTTCAAATTAAACATTTTACAATTCAATTTTATGTTTCCACTAACTTTGTGGTAAACGTAGTTCTTGAATGTCCAATTTGTATAATGCTACGGTTTCTTTTTTTAAATATACGATGCTGTTATAAGTAGATGTTGCCAGTCGGACTCCCTCATGAAGGGTACCGTACCATTATCTATAACAATGAATATTCTGCTAAATATTTCAAACGTCTACCTGTTGTTGTTATTATTATCAAGCAGAATAATTATTTTAAAAAATAGAAGTAACAAAAAAAAAACTTTTTCACGGGAATCGAACCCAGGTCTACGGCGTGAGAGTCTGGATTGCTTACTACTCGACCACTGAGAAATATGAAAATTGTTTATCTATAACGTCAGTTGTACCTATTACATAATTTTTATAAAATCTAAGGTCCCCTTAAATACCTATTTTATTCTGTTTTAAGTATATATTTGTTGGTAATTTGTACGGATTATTTCTTTTAAGTTTATCTTTGATACAGTGCACTTCTATGAGAAACTTTTTTTGACAAGTTATGTTGACGTTTCTTTTGAATTGAAAAAAGATGAATGACGGATACTAAACTCGAATGCTGATTGGTGGATTTCATATACGTTCTAAGATGTATATGAAATCATATCCGTTTAGTTAACTGATGGCCTACATTTCCATTTTGTAAACTGTGCAGAATAGTAGTTTGTGCAACTAGTGTGGATATGGACAATTCACACGAGTCGAACTTTATATTTTTTCTTTTTCTCTTATTCTTTTGGGAATCAAATGTCGAAATAAAAAATAAAAAACATTATTGTGGTTTCATTCCCAAAAGAATAAGAGAAAAAAGAATAAGTAATGCCACAAGGAACTTACAGAAGATATTATATTTTTTCTACGATCCATTCAAGAAAAAATCTAGAAAATAAACATTTGAATATACTGTGAAATAAATATAACTTGAAATTAAAAATGGTCAACAATTTCATTCATAATCGTACCAATTCAATTTTATGTCTTCACTAATTTTTTGTGATAAACGTACAGTTCCTGAATGTACAATTTGTACAATGCTATACGGTTTCCCTTTTTAAATATACGATGCTGTTATGAGTAGATGTTGCCAGTCGGACTCCCTCATGAAGGGTACCGTACCATTATCTATAATAATGAATATTCTGCTAAATATTTCAAACGTTTACCTGTTGTCGTTATCAATATCAAGCAGAATAATTATTTAAAAATAAAATTAACAATAAAAAAAACTTCTTCACGGTGAATCGAACCCGGGTCTACCGCGTGAGAGGCTGGTTTGCTTACTACTCGACCACCGAGGAATATGCAAATTGTTTATCTATAACGTCAGATGTTTTACATAATTTTTGCTTAAAAGGAACTAAAGTTCCTACCGTGTGTCCCGCGACACGTTCTATTTTTTTAAATAAAAATTAACGTGTCTCGGCAACTGGGGTGACATTCCGTTCATAAAAACTAACGATCGCTTTTAAGCGACGTCACCTGGATTTTACATTTTACATTGATATTTTGACAAGGAAATATAGAAATTACGTAGGTGACACCATAGACAAAATATTATATCAAAGTCTATATATTCCAATAAGTCCGGCCACTCTCTCGACGACGCGAGAATCCCCCTCCTGCCGACACCCACCGTCTCACCGCAAAACCCACATCTGATGTGGGATTTATTGATTTTTCAGTTCTGTTTAACTTACACGGTGGTGTAGCAGAGCGTTGTATCGGGTGCGCCCAAGAAAGTGATCTTGAATTATAATTTGTGCGAACGTTATCTGCTTTGTTTTTGAGTGTGTGGAATGCCCTGGTTTATGTGGGTGGATATTTTTTGCAAAAGTGTTTTGTTAAACACAAATGCGATATTTGCCTAAACTTTTGCAATAAGGAAGGTTGTGACCAATCCACATCATTCTGCGAAAAAAAAAGTCTATGAAGGTAGTAAGCAGGGACGGTTTAGAGGATTAACAGTTCCTCCAAAAATTTTCAGTGAATATCTGATTTCTTTAGAAAATATATTCACTGAAAATTTCAATGATTCATGTGTGCAGGATGATGTAGGAATAGGAATGAACTTGAAGACCAAGTTGTCTACTATCGCATTTTCGCATCCTTGCCCAAACTTTCCATGGTGTCCTTATATACAAGGGTGCGAATCTATTAGACACTGTAATTTGCAAATTCCTCACTAAGGACCTTTAAAAAGAATAAAGAACATCCTAAATTGAAAATCTTGAAAAATTTATAACTATTCAAGTATTTATTAATGTTTAAGAATGTACATAATACTTATTTGTTTGTTAATATTTCATTATTTTTATTTATTTATTCAATACAACGCTACAGAGTACACTCCAAATGGACTTGACCTGAATAAATTGTTCATTTGTATTCGTTTTGTCCCAAGTAGATGTTAAACTGTGTTATTTCTTTTATATAATGAGTATATCAACACAAATGTTCATTCGCTGATCATTCTGTATTAGTTATTAAGTATTATCAGATATACGCTCGGATATACGTTATTGAAGTCTATGTTTATGATTTTTTTCATTCCATTCCTCGGTTAAAACAAAATTTCTACAAAGTTACTTAGCAATAATGGTAGCTATTTTTGACATATAATTTATATAAATTTCAAATATTTATCAAAACAAGAATAAAGTCAACATATTTTCTAATTGCACCCGGTAAATTCCTTCACACATGAATTCACCGTCCGTCACCTCGTATACTACCAAATGACTAGCAAAAACAGGTGTCGCACATGATTTACGACTCCCCGCAAAAAATGCCGGCGTTTTCCGACGAACAAATGAGTGACCGGACTTATTGGAATATATAGACTTTGATTATATTATATAATATTTCTCTATGGGTGACACCTTATGGGGCGTGTTTATAAACTTACTCCGAGTCAGTGCCGGACTGGCCAGGTGAGATAGTGAGAAAAATCTCACGGGGCCCACCCCCCTTTGGGGTTTCGGGGCCCCTAGGAAAACAGACATGGAAACAATAATTTAAAATTAATTAAGAAAAAAGATCAAATTTCGAAATCGGTTATTACCAGAAACATAACAAACGCAAATATTCACTTTCGATTTGGTAAGATTTCTTGAGAACCTCTTGCAACGTTTTCTCGAATTGTTTGGATATCTTAATCCGGCTTCTAAATACTTACAAACCGAGGGCTTAGATTTTATGCAGGCCTTCCACATAGTGAACAACGCAAAACAAAATATCAAAAACATGTACGAAAAGTTCGACAATTTGAAAAAAATTAGCTGAAAAATTCATCAGATATTTAATTGACAAAGACGAGCTATCAGATTTAGACATAGAAAGCGAATTTCCAAAATTAAGAACATGCAAAAAAAAAGATGCGTTCACTGTTGCTTTCAGTTGATATTAGACAGTTTAATATGCACATTTCAACGTATACAAACCTGTATATTGCATATAAATATATAATTACATTATCTTGTACCCAAGTTGCTTGTGTGCGCGTTTTCTCAAAATTAAAAATTGTCAAAACGCGTTTACGGTCTAGTTTGTCTAAAAATTTATTGAAAAGTTTTATTCTTATGAGTGTAGAAACGGAAACGCTGCGTTCCATAGACCCAGAAAAAATTATTTTGCGTCTGGCTGCAGAAAGCTCACTGTATAAAAAAATGTTAATTGGTTAAAGTAAAGTAATTATTATATATTTGCGGTTCTTCACCCCTAATTTTATTTACTTTGTTCCTTTTTGATGCCAAAAGTTTATTTATTAGGTCTTCAGTTCCTCGTTTTAGAGTTTATTTTTGTATTTATTTTTATAAGAATATTTATTTGGTTTGATTTATTAAAAAAGTCTTTATTTTTATAATTTGTTCATTTTGTCTTTCTGTGTTTATTTCATTTTTTACTCTAAGACAAGTGTAGAGCTGATCTTGCACCTTAATCATTAATAGTACGAAAACCAATAATTTGTTGAAATTTCCGTATGCGACTCATAAAATAGAATGGACCTGGTAATTGGGGGCCCCAATTTTTCAAAATCTCACTTGGCAAAGATAGGCCAGTCCGGCACTGCTCCGAGTTACATCTAGAGTTGAGTCACGTGGTCTACAGTCCGTTCGCTGTATCTTTTCCCATGTATGAAATTATTCACATACTACTTTTTGTAGTACGTCTCTTTCCTACTCACAGAATCTAAACCCCCGAAATGAAACCGTTTGTTCCATTACAACATAATATAACAAACAGAGATAGCCATATGATGAATGTCGGCGATAGGTTTAACGCGAATTTGTACGCATTTGTACGTTGACAGACCGAAGACTTTGTTTACATTTTTATTTTACATTTCCATTCGTTTTTTTTCCCTTGCATATAAATTTATTTCAAAAACAGTTGTTATAACGACTAACTTATACCTGAGTGTTCGAATATTTGTGGTAAGTAAAGATTATTCATCTACTTTTTATTTATTTACTTTGCAATGAAAACTAACCTTAAATTGACATTTCATCATGATTCTGGATAAAGTTCCATCAAACTGAATTATATGAAACATATTTTGCTTCCACCAATGTAGAAAATATTGACCTAATTTTCTGAAAGACCAGAATTATTTATGAATGATTTTTATTTTTAGAATATGCCTGGAAAAACGTTAAATTCGCAAGCACAGGAGCTGGTTCTAAATGTGTTGGAGTATTTTGAGTTGGAAAAAAGAAATGGAGGACCTTTGGAACCACTTTCATGTGTTCCAGAGGTAACATAAATATTTAAGTGCATGCTTGTTTAGCAATATACTTATCATCAATAAAAATTTTTTTATGTTAGAGGGTAGCTGCTGCTTTGAAAATATTGATGGAATGTACAATCATAATATCATTAAAAACATGGTATTTGTTCTAATTGAATCTCTACTATAATTTTTGTATTTGTTTTAGAGAAGCATGTTACTTTGACTACCTTAAATTGTGAATTAAGGGAAAGAGAAATTCTATCTATTGGCAAAACATCTCTCAGCATTTTGTTAAAAACATTGGGATTCAAATATAACAAAGATGACAATCGAAGAGCTTTAATGGAGCGGACCAGTATTGCAGCCTTGAGAGCCAATTTTCTACGTGAATATATGGAAAACCTTTCAAGTACTCACACGAGAGAGCTTGTATTTTTGGATGAAACATGGATCTATTCGAAAGGAAATAAAACATATTCTTGGCAAGACAACAGCACTAAAATTGTTCGTAAACCAGATGGTTATGATGGTAAACGTTTTATAATTGTTCATGCTGGTTCTACCAAAGGATTTGTCTCTGAAGCCAGTTTATTATTTTGCTCAAAATCTAAAGTAGCTGATTACCATGGAGAAATGAACAATGAAATCTTTATTAAATGGATAAGTACTCAATTAATTCCCAACTTAGAAGAGCCATCTCTTATTGTTATGGATAACGCTCCATACCATAGTGTTATTTTAGAAAAGCAACCTTCTACCAATTCGACAAAAAATGAGATTGTTACATGGTTGACAACAAACAACATTAAGTTTGATACAAAACTTACAAAACCTGAATTGCTACAAATTGCAAAAATGAATAGAAAAGGAAACGTGTATAAAATTGATGAGTTACTACGAGAACATGGTCATGAAGTGCTGAGACTACCGCCATATCATTGTGAATTCAACGCTATTGAATTAATTTGGGCAAATTGCAAGTCATATTACAATAAATATATTGGAAAAGATGGTTATTCAGATAGTTCTGTTATAAATATGTGGAAAGAGGCACTGGAACAATGCGATCAACAAATTTGGGAAAAATGTGTTAGGCATACTCATGAAATTATAGGAAAGTGGTATGCCCGAGAGCAAAATATAGTTGATATTGGCATTCAACCAATCACCATTGACATAAATACTGGTGATAGCTCCGATTCTGAATATGAGGACGATTAAATAAAATTTATTGTATATATTTATGAGTCTTAAATATACATATTTAAAATATTTATTATTTATTTTCACAACCCAAAAGATTTTTATTTTTCGTTGTTGAACCGTATGGGTGGGACGGCCCAATAATAATGGTTGCCAGCCATAACCCTAAAGGGGCAATTTTGATTTGCAAAGTTTTTACTGAGGTAGTTGTTATTACTTACTCTTATGCAAGGAAATTTGCGAAATAACCTCATGAAACTCTGGAATACTAACAGTTTTTTCAAACTAAAAGTTTAGGTAACATATTGCTAAATGGCTGTGAAATATTTACAAATATCTATTACACCACCTTCAATAATAAATAACGTACACCGTCATTTTAGCCACATCCTAATTGAACCATCAATCTACGACCTGCGTGCCATTTAATGTATTGATGTATTGCGTTTGTATATGAATGATGACGCATGGGAAAAGATTCACCGAACCAACTGTATATGTATGGCTGATCCATTAATAGAGTAAGTAAATAAACGATACTGAGTTAATATTTAACTCTGGGAGTAAGTATGTGAACGCACCCATGGGTATCAGAAATTAGAACTATTTGTCGCTCCAAAACAACCAAACTTGGTGAACGGAATGTGTATATCGACAAGATCGATTCAAGACTACTCGCTAGGTGAACAGAATGCTACCCCTGGTGGCCACTGACACGGGATCTGTTGTAGTACAATTAATTGTATTGATTGACCACTCGACCACTCTATCTGAACATTCTTTAACATCCTCGATCTTACCCTTACATTTCTAGCTGCGTTCGTTATTTGCGTCCGATTAATCTTTTTAGTCTGAATCGTTCGTTTATTACATCTAGAGGTAGGGGAGGTAAATCTGAACTTTTCGGTAATTCCGCTCAGATCAGTCCGATGTAAATCTGTTTGATCGGAATATTATGACCGACGAGAAAGATTAATCTGTTTATCTGTCATGTTATGAGGCTATGTTGGAGTCACTCCTGTCATTAGATAAATCTCGTACTGTTTGTGGACCATGAATAGCTACCAAAATTGCCTCAGGGCTAGACATGGTCGTGAATAATGAAAAATGAACGTCTCCTCTGCGATGCAAATAACGAACTCAGCTTCTGTGTTCTTATACGATATTCTGTTCTGTTCAGTCTATCGATCTGCTTGAGCTAATTACGTATGATTCCGTAAAAAGAAAAAAGAACACAACAGTTGTTTGTTCTACCAATTTTCTGTTTATTTTATGTATTTTTCATAGATATATTTATTTCTCTATGGTATTTATATTAAATAATTTCTCATTTCTCCGTGATGAATGAAACTGCTGGTAAACAATATAGGTTTGTTCCAACAACCACCTTCTGATTAGTACGTGAACGTTCGTGAACTTATTTATGTACGAATCAAACGTTCGAGAACCTGTACGTGAATTAATCCATGAACATCATACCCTATGCATTGTTGGAACGATTCTACGATTCATTTTTAAACTGTTACCACTTTCAGGAACTTTATTACAACCCTATAAGTTCACGTTTTATTTATGTATGATTTATGTTTATTTCCCATTACCTAACCTTTGGGGCAAGTTGTATCAAACACTTTAACTCGGTTTAATGATAACTGATGTTTAGACTGTGGCTGATTGATGTATTTATTATCAACAATTACATCAGTCTACACATGAGACATCATTAAACCGAGTTTAGGTGTTTGATATTGTTTGATACAACTCGCCCTAAAACATCAACTGACAGTTTGGACGAACGGCTCTACCACAGAGTACACCATCTAACAAGAGGCGAATGAAAGCCGTTTTC